>JAWWEM010037568.1:0-14487 GCA_035582935.1 Ormyrus thymus
ACTTGATCACTTTCTGATTCTTGGAGAGTCACTAGATTTTTATAGAAACAAGAATACAATTTTGCTAATCAAAATTGTGTATTATCTTTGCAATGTTTCGTTAGTTCAGTTCGCCAACCTCTTCAGACAAATATTTCAGGAGGTAAAATTCTCCTTCGTTTTTCATTTTCCTTCTCAGACGTTGCTTTCACTATATTTTAAAGGACCTAATTAGTTTATTAAAGTCTATTACCAACGTACCTTAAACAAATCTCAGAATCTATAAACTTTAAAAAAAAAAATGAGTTCAACGCTCGCCCCGAAAAAAAAATAAAGAATCAGGGAGAGTATCGTAACAAAAGTGCATTGACTCATGCCAATAAAGCAATACCCCGCGGCGGCGCCTCCGCGAATAAAAAGCCGACGACGAAGCAGTTCCGATCGAACGACGATAATAAGCGGTTATCTCGAGGGCGATTCGAGAGGAGTCTCCCGAGTGCTCGAATAGCTAATATCTCGGTATCTTAGTTCGCGCAGTAAAAGCCGCTCGAATGTTGTCGTGTTCTTTTTTTTTTTTAGAACTGCTACTTTAACTTTATGGAGATTCTTGTTTGCTTCGCGGGAATTGACATTGCGTTTATTCTGTTTTCCGTTCCCTTTTTTTAAGGGCCGGCTTAGAATTGAAAGATGTACAACTTTTTAAAAAAGCTCTGCTTAGTATATTAAAAAATTATTACTCGAAAAGTATATAAGCGTTTTAAAATGCTAATCGATTATTTAACAATCGATAATTTCGTTTTACGAGGTAATTAATTATACTATCAACATTCAAGCGCATGAATGTTTAATGCAAACATTAATTAATAAACTTTATCACGATGCATTAAATATTAAACAAATAGCCGCAGATAAACAAATCCGCTTCCGTTTCACAAACCAGCTTTATCGAAGAAAACTCGTTGAACCATCAAACAAGACACGACAACCTCGGTCCGCGTTTCCTAACCTCAAACGAACTGGCAGAATCTTTATCCAATCACGGCGATGCTAAGCAGGGCCATAGATCAATCGGCCCCGCGCACAGAAGAAATAGAGAAAAGCGGAGAGAGAAAGAGAGAGCTGCTCGCCGCCCCGGAAGTTACGGAGCAGCGCCACCCCATTACTTACCCCGACCCCCGGCCGCTTCTTCGCCGCGCGCATCGCTTATGTATTACTCCGCCGCTTGCGTTTACAATCGACGAGTTAAGCGGATTCAGCGAGGTCGCCGTTTAAGGCTCGTCCGCGTAAATCATTCGGGCCCCCCGCCCCCCGCGCGAATTAATAATGGAGTTTAATTTTTTAAAGCCGCGATTCGATTGCTCCTCGTCGCGGTCGGGGTTGCCGCGTGTTTAATGCAGCGTTGCGAGGCAGCTTTTAGCCCAGCTGCTTTTTGCGATTTATGAAAGTGAATTTCGAGGGCGACTAATTAAAAATGCAAACTGTTTTACAGTTTAGAATTGATTTCAAAGCAGCTTGGGATTGTATCTCAATTAGACCGCTTCAAAAAATAAAGGCTCATCTGTAAGAACCTAACGCGCTTCGTTCTTTCGAAGAATCCGCTGGCTAGTTTTATCCCTCCACGCAGACTTATTGTTAGCTTCGGATCACCCGCTTGCAAATCGTCGGAGGCCAAAGGGTACACTTTAAACAGGACGTACGAAATTAATTCGCGAAGCCAACCTCGCGTATACACGCCTGCCAAAACAGGGGGGTTCGGAGGGAAAAGCAGATTCGCCGAGCTAATTTTCGAGCCAAATGAAAGTCCGGCGACTTCTTCTTCTTCGGTGCTCTCTCGCTTTATTTTGGCCCTCGGATCTCTCTCGGCGAGGTCCTTCACCCCCGCCAGAAGAGGAGCTTCTCCGATGCTATCTCCCGGAGCTTTTTGTGCCCCGGCTTTTCTCTGTTTTATTTTCTTGCTCTATCCTCTGCGTCTTCTCTCTCTCTCTCTTTCTCCGCCCTTTTACCCCCGCGCCTTTTTTATACTTCTCATCTCGTGCGCTACCCGCCCGCTGTATTTTTCTCCGCCCGCTGATATCATAGTTTTCTTATCTCATTAAGGCGACCGGCGATGTGTACGGTTTATATAGGCGCTTTGTTTATTTGAGACATTGATGGCAGAAATATCGTGCGGAATCTTGCGTGCTCGAGTCTATGTATTAATTGAAAAAGATAGATACTTCTTGGGGTCTTAAACACAATGAAAAAGTATGGCAAAATATTTGTGCAAATGAAAATGCCTCACATGAGAAACTTGAAATAATTTTTTTAAATATACTTAAAGCAGAATAAATGTAAAAAAAAGTTTACTGTACCCGTTGGGTGGAAAATCGGAAAACTACCAGAAATTAGACTTCGCAGGTGAAAAAATTGATTATTTCACAAAAATACGTTTAAGAATCTTATAAAATAAATGAATTTAATTTAAAACAGACACTATCTTTCTAAAAATATTGAACTTCTCGTGAGCTTTCATCGCTGCTCTCCCAAGACATAAAGGGGCCGGGGAAAAGCTGCAGGGACGAAAAGCCGCTCATCCGACAAACATTACACCTAGAGAGAGAAATGGCCACGAGATTTTCGCCGTACGTCGAGGCTAACGTCCTCCGAAAAACTCGGCACTTGAACCCTTGCAGCTTCGGCAATTGCGGAACTCGCAGTTTCTTCTTATGAGAAAATTCGTGAATTTATAGTCGTCCTATATATTTAGTCCTCTAAAGCGTCACGTTTGTAGGTAATAAGAAAAAATATTCCACTGTAGTTTAAACTGCTGGGATAAAAATAGCAGTTTATTCGCATTACGGGGAGTTGCAATATCGGCGATATTTAATATTGACAATTAGTTACGAAATGAAATAAAATTTTTGTTTTGAAAAATAATTTTTGCAATGTAATTCATTAACATAAAAAACTAATCACATCGAGCTCGAAAATTCTTCACTTATTTGTCCAAGAATTAGAAGCTTTCTCGGATAAATTATGAAGTTGGGTCACGAAAATAGACACATTTTCCGAGAGTACAAAGATAATGATCCTAAAGTCAAGCATTTTATAACAGCGATCATACGCTTCGAAACTTTCTTCATTACGATAAAGAATCGGATCGCCCGAGACAATTAAAATCCCGTCCAACTTCCGAAAAAGAAAAGTAAGCCGGGGCAGAATCTCGGGCGAGCTAAGAAAGCAAAAAAAAAACGGGGGGAGGAAGGAGGAGAGGAATCAAGCCCCGAAAGAAAATCCCGCGGCTCTTCGATAACGCAATTACGCGGGAAGAAGAGTCCGGAATCAGGGAGCTCGAATCCTCCTTAAAACTTTCCGAATTCCAGTAAATTCGAAAAAATTCTCGCCCCCGCCCCCGCCTCTCTCTCCGCGCGCGCAAGCCGGCAAATGAAATTTAGTAGCCCCGGGGGCCGCCGCCGCCGCCGTAGCCGCTGTCGCGCCCGGAAAGAGGGATCCTCTCCCAGGGCGCAGTCACGTTCGCGCGGGCCGCGATTTGCTTGTCTCCCCGATCCCGACCCTCTCCGCTGCCTGCTCCGGGAAAAAAGGAGCTGTAATTGCGAGCTTCCGTGACTACCGCGAGGCATTGTTGATGTAAACATTATTTCCCGGCCGCCGTAAGTGCCCGGAGCTGTTTGCTCGCTCGTGTGGGGACGCGGCAGTGGGGCAAGAAGCTCATGTAAACAGGGATCTTGTTAGGCTAATTTTGATGCGGCTGTTGCAGTGGACATTCAATTGTTACAGATGGAACGGCGTGCAACGTTCAATTAGCATAAGTATAGGACGACGCGTCGCAAATTGAGCACGTATTACCGAAGTCTTTTTAGCGCGCACCACTTTCTTTGACTATGATAAAATCTACTCTTACTGAACGTACGTTTGTAGATACCGATTAATAAGTCATCTTACGTACAAACATTATTGATTATTACCATTTATCTTCCTTTATTCGTTCACTTTCGATGCAGAAAAATATTAAAATTAACCCGAAATACACAACTCTGTCCGACACGTATCGAACCCGAGCAAACGAACAATAACGTCGAGGCACCGCAGCCCCGGATATTCGAATCCATCGGGCGACTTTCGCGCCTCGGAATCGTCTCTTGTACAACGGCGCTTTTCCTTCGCCGCGCCTTCGATCGGTCCGTCCGCCCCCGAGGCTAGGAGACCCATAAGCGCTCGGGAAATTCACAATTTTCACCCTCGTGCATCTTTTTTGCTCTCTCCCTCCGCGCGTGCCTCTGTCCCTCCCGCTAAAAAATTCGCGCCATCCCTCTCCTTCCCTCCGGTTCTTTATGTGCGCGCGCGGAGAAATATGAATATCTCTTTCGCCGCGGCGGCGAATATCGAAACTGAAATCGAATGTAAAAACGAGAGAACGAATGCCCGGGCGTCTCTGTATACGACTTCGAGGGAATTCGATTTTGACGTCGCGCGCGCTCGCTTGTCTGTTCGAGATATTGCGCGTTTTTGGCGCGCGTCTGAGATATTGCCGGCGTGGATCGCTTGATAAATTATCGGGACTCGCTTTCTCCCGCTTGCTTCGGGCTTGTTTTTTTAGGCCGCTTGCGGCGAGAAGCGGTTTTCTTTGCGTTATATTTACACTTGCGGCGAGGAGCTTTTTGCAAACCTTGAAATTCGCGTGGATACTATAAATTTTCAAGTGTTTCGTCCGCAAGCACTCGAAAGCGGGTGAAATTAAATTTGAAAACCGTAAACCCGCGGCGCAAGCCTCCCGTCCGACCTTCAAAACTAAAGCCAAATCAGTCGACAATGCGAAAGCAGCTCGGTCCCTCTCGCAGTGCGAATTTTCGTTTGACAACTCCGCTCAAAGAAGGAAAATTTAACTGCGTCCCTCGGTGTACAATTTCCCCTCCCGCCGTTGGCCGGACATAACGAGAGGAAACGGTGCGCCTTCTCCCTCTCTCTCTCTCTCTCGCTCATAATTTCTGCTCGGCGGATCTCTTTCGGAGCGCTCAAAAGACGTAATAACCCCCCGGAGGAGAGAAAGAGAGAGAGAGAGGCGAGGCGCTTTGATATACTTATGTGCGTCGCGCACTGCGAGCCTCGGGAAACTCGATCCTAAGCGGCGCGCGCACCGCGCGGAAGGAGTTCGAGAGCGGGCCCTTCTTTCCCCCAGAGCAAGTCGTGCGAGAATCTCGGCAAGTTCCCCCGGAAAATTATGGATGTTTTGCGAATTCGCTTCGGCTTTCTCCGCGAGCTGGGAAATGATTGTAATGGCTGTTAGATCGCTCGAGCTAAATATGGAAATTTCAGGTGGGGACGTGAGTATTTCGTCGGATTCATTTTTTCTCCGACTAAATGTTGCGCCGATCGCTGTCGGTATTAATAAACTGTGAAAAATTAATTCATCAATACTCAGCTTACTTCCAAACTCGAAACGAAAATGCGACGGGAAGAGAGAAATTCGATAAACAAATTTTACCGAGATTTTTTTTTTGCAAAAAAAAAGGTGCTAAGGAAACACGTACAAAACTGATTTCGATGGGTCGGACGTGAAAATATTCCTCGCGCGAGAGGAGTTAGGCGAAGAAAATTTGCTGGGGAAGTTTCGAGTTTGTCATAGACGTCAAAAAGTAGCGAGATGGGATTGCGCGAGGACGTTGGAAGTTCGCCGGGGAAACTAAGTAACGAAGAGGAGGACGAAGTTTATAGACCGAAGAAAAGAAAGTCGAGCTTTTTCGCGCCAGCGCCAGTTTCAGTTGCGATTACATTTCTCGGGCCTGGCTTAGGAGCTGTACCGACTTATTGATTTTCAGCGTTATTGTTATTGCTCTGATTAAATTCTCAGTGCTTTCACCTTCTTTTTCGCGCAAGAACTTTACTTGTTAAGATTTTAAGTAACTAATAATGTATTAACGCGGTCCGATCGGGAAAGATCCCTTGGTGGATAAAGGTAGATCTTATCACTAAAGCTGATTAGATACATTTTTGTTGTAATGAATAAGGAAAGTACTTAACTATGTTCTATATTTCTCAGCTTTTTACATCAGACGTATCACTAAAGAAACTGAGTCACTCGCCTTAGTTTCTAAATTTTTAGTTTCAAATATTCGATTTTTAGAAACCGTAAAATTGTTTTGCGTAGTGCTTATACACATATCGAATCTTGAAAGAACGATAATTAATTCAGCATTTATTACGATATAATAAAACGCGGTCAGCATATCGAATACAACAAAAATATTAAAATTACCAGCCCCAGAAAAAAGTCCTCCCCCTCCAAAGGGTATATAAAAACTCCAAAGCCGCTCGGACGTGCCCGCACTCCACAAAGGCCCGTCAGCCGGCGGGAGCCTTATCATAATAGCAGCAGAGCCACGGTCGCCGCGCGCGGCGACGCGATCCGGAAAAAACTGCGCGCGCACACCCCCCCCCCCCCCGAGCTCCGGTGTCGTCGTCCCCGCGGACGGGCTGCGCGCACGTCTGTTTGTCCACGTCGGTCTCTCCGCCAGCTATGTATATATTCATGTGTACGCGCAGCCAGGAGAGGGAGGGAGAGAGAGAGACGGCCTGGCGTGTCAGTTGCGCGTGTTTGCCGTGCTCGGCCGGGCGTGCATCTAACTAAACTAACCTCTCTCGCGCTCCCGCGGCAAGCCCTCGGGGAGGCCAGGAGGATGCCAGGGCCCTGGTGCTCTGTGTGAAGAGACGGGAGAGGAAGAGGGGCTCGATTTCCTCTGGACGCTTCTGAATTTTTGTCTCTTGTTGGCGAGATTTTTTCACCCCTCTGGCTCGTCGATATGGCTTCTTTTGAGTTTCCGGGCTTGATGCGAATTATGGGGGGCTGAGGTAGGAAATGAAGAAATTTGGCGAATGTTCCCATTTATACCCTCTATTTATGAATAAATGTTTAGATGCTTATTTGGACTTAAACACGCAGAATAAGGGACACGTGCCTTATACACGATTAAAGATTTCTTTATTACTTTATTTTAATATTTAAATATTTCATTTACACTCTGTTTGGCGATACAACATAAAAGTAATAAAAAATTAATAAAATTAATAAAAAGGGTAAAAAATCGTACAACATATTATTGAGCATTTTTAATCTCTGCGGCTTATGCGTAACCAAAAACCATTTTTCGGAGTCAGTATTAAGGTCGCAGGATCATATTCAAACGGCAGACAAGTCTTCGAACAAACTTCCAAGCTACACTTTCTCAAAAGATGCACCAAAAGTACCTTCGTTTCCAAAATGGCAAAGCGATTTCCAATGCACATTCTGGGCCCCAATCCAAACCCGAGATTATGGACCTCGCTTACCGCCGTCTTTTTGTTCAAGAACCTCTCAGGACTGAACGTCCTTGGATTTTCGTAGATATCCGGATCTGCGTGAATACCAGCACTGGCTACCAAAATCTCATCCCCTGGTTTCACGATGAACGGTTTAGCACCCGGCACAGCTGGTGGCAACTCGTACTCCTTGCTGCACATCCGGCTAAGGAAAGACACGGGATGCATCCTCAGACTCTCGTTAAATACTGCATCCAAGTAGGCCATGCCGTTAACGGTCTCGTAAGATAATTCGCCGCTCGATTCTTCCAGTGCATCGTCGATTTCAGCCCGAAGTGTCTGCTGGACTTCGGGATTGGCTGCCAGTTCGTGAGCTATGAGACTCAACTGCACGGCAGTGCTCTCGAACCCAGCCAGAAAGAAGATAAAAGCCTGGGCCGTCATCTCCATCATGTCCATATTTGTCTCTTCGCCAGCTTCCATCATAAGTTGAAGCATGTCCGGTCTTTTGATGCCCCTTTCTTTCCGCGCTTTTATCGTGGTCTCGATGATACTCACGAAGAAGTCTGTTTGCTCCTTGGACAGTATTCTTATACCCAAGCCTGGAAAAGCTCTGAGCAAAAAGAACCTTAACATCCTCATCCCGGTGAAAGTGGCAGCTGCTTTGCCCTGAGTATAAAATTCATTTTTCGGATTCTTTAGACTATCAACTTCTATTCCAAAGGCACAAGTTGCTATCACGTCGTTTGAATACCTAGTGAAAATATCTTTCATGTCGATGGCGTCAGCATTTTCATAAAGCTTCAAAAATTGTTCTGTAAAGTTCTCAGCACATTTTGACATCAGCACGTACATAGCTTTCATCTTACTAGACGTGAATGCTGGACTCAAAAGATTCCTGACCTTACGCCACCTGTCTCCGCGCAGGAATACTAGATTTAATCCAAACAGCGGATCCACAGTTTCGTCAACGACACTCTTACGATGAGCAAAGTAATCAAAGTCCTTGACGAGGACATTCTTAATCAACTCCAAATCTCGCAGCATAATCATGGGCGTGAAGAATATATGGCAGCCAACATACTTAGCTCTCTTCTCCGTATTGTACATGTTTCTAACGACGACACTCGGATGTAATCGCGGAAAGAAATTGGAGCACATGAAGCCCAAAAAGGGCAGCTCATCCGCCTGCGGAATTCTCCATTTCTCAAAGTGATGATTATATCTGTACGCCTTGACAGCCAAATAGGCGATCGCGAGAAGAATCAATAAACCAATCCAGACGACCATCTTGGACACTTGCAAGTTTTATTAGCGGCTCGTGTGTGAATGCCGCTGCATTCAACGGCAGACTGCCGGTAATCCGCCGATGCACGTGCCTGACGCGAGTTGTTCGACGCGATTGTACTTGACTGGGATGACAAGGTCAAAGTCGGTGTTTCCGCGAGAGGAGGGGAGACGTGACTCGAATAACGAGTGTTTTTTCGTGACTAATTCTAGTGGCGCCTGAAGCTAGATTTCGTATAGCAGAATTCTTCTGTTTGTTTTTTTAATTGATTTAGGTATAAAAACAATCGGTTTTAGATGTTTATCTTTTTGCCCCCATTAAATGTATCTAATCGGCGGTTTTTGACTATAAAAATTTATCTAAACTGATAATCGAAGAATGAATAATTTCAAAGCTCTTTTTCCTCCTTCGTTCGATTCAGTCGCTTTTGCTTGCCGTAGGTTGCTGCTTCAGTGTCGCAGCTCTACACGAAGCAGGGAGCGAATGGATATTTTTACTATTTTTTGTCGAAGTTTGATTAAATAAACTAGAAATTTTTCACTATTTACATTTTTACATGTTGTTAACAATTATAAAGATTCTATAAATTTATTTACAAATTTTATAGCTTTATTTAATGCTTTATGGAAATTGATCAAATGGAATTCCCTAAACGTAAAAAGTATTTTTAGCTACAACATTCGGTACAAATGTTACCTTTCAAAATTTTATGTTAAAGTATAAGTTAAGTTAAGTATTGCTGATACAACAGGAAACGTGCACAGAGTCGATGCGTAATTACCTTAATGCTTTCCGAATAGAAGCTAAAAAAAAAAAAATCCGGACAGGCCAAATAGCGGAAATAAAATACGAGAAAAAGGCCAGCTTAATCGCATAAAATGTGACAAATCAGCAAAGTGGATAAACACAAAAGGGGCCATAAAACCGAGGAAGCGGCGGAGGCGCACAAATTTAAAGAAGCCATTAATATCGATAGAGAGTTAAAACGGAATATATAACGTAGAGTTACGCGAACGCAAAGAAGCTACAAAAAGAGAGAGATAGAGAGAGAGAGAGAGAGAGGAAGGACAGAAACGGAGTCGGCGAAGCTCTCTATATATACTTGCAGTCGGAGCGCTCGGCGAAGGTAAATAAAAGGCCATTCCGATTGGGTGATCAATTACATCGAGTCTGCATTATTCATAGTCGTGGCTGCGGGCCGCGGAAAGCTTTGCCCTTCCTCCGTTACCTCCTACACCGACCTTATACACCCCCGAATCAAGCCCCGAATCCATCCTCGAGGATCGACCGGCTCGGGGGAATGGGGGGACGCGTATGCAGAAAACGACGGAGAGGAATGGACCGACTGATAGGCGGACGAGAAAAAGTGAGCTCGATGGAAATCCCGGGCAAGAATTTGTTACCATTATTCGATTGATATTGGAGTGCGCTTTTTTTGCGGGCGAAGAAAGGTAGTAAGTATTTAATATCGGTCTCTGTATAGGAAAGCGCAATGAAGGACTAATTAGTTAAATACCGTTATTGGAAAATTATCCTTCGTAAAAAGTCAATTTTTGAAATAGAATGCATGCATTTTTTACAAAAACGCGTATGAATCTTTAATTTTAATCTTAAAAAGCTTGTAATGCTCAGTCATTATTAAATAAAAGTAGTACTTCAATGCAAAATATTAATATCAAATCTTACTTTGAACATTTAAAGTTCTTCCTAATTTATTACTATCTTCTTATTAAAATAGAAATTTGATCTGGAAGTGAAAGATGTTTTGAAAAAAAAGAAAGAAAACAAAGACGGGCACGCCGCTGCGGGAAAATGAAAACAGATTGAAGAGAAATGCGAGAGATCGCGAGATAGAGGGAGGAGAAATTACTGGTGTGCATTTGGATGGCCAATCACTGTGCGGGGCTTCCTACAGTTCGACGTTCTTCGGCAAGGGAAGGAGAGCAGTAAGAGAAATTCGAATCCGTCTAGAATTCCGGACGCGCCCGCGGTTTATTCGAATAATTTGAAAAATTAACCATTGAACTGAATTCCGCGCTGCAGTCTTTGAGCCCTTTTACGTATATATATATACATATATATATATATATATATATATGTGCACGCGCGCTCCTCGAAAAGCTTGAATATTCCGACGGAGCTTGTTCGCATTTTTCTCCTTTGTGTATACAGTAAAATGGTAATGAAATCAAATATGTTTAGAGTAATTTAGCAGAAATTTAAAAAATTGTACAAATATTATTTTTTAATTCAGTTTTTTATTGATTTTAAAGTACAAACCGACAAAATTTAACGCGGATTTCGAGAAATTCGTAAATGAATATTTGATTGATTGCAAGCATTTTAATCAAAGCAAAGTTACTAAATCCATCCAAAAATATTCGTATAACCGAAAATTTGCATATTTGCATAAATTGTGATGTCAAAAATTTTCTTCAATTTCTCATAAAATCCCATTTATAACATTTCAAATGCTAAGAATCGTTTTCTATTCAATTTCAATTTTCTTCGTACAATATTTCTTCAAACGTTACGTACCCCCCAATAATGATCAATCCAAATAATATTTCATAATTCAACATTCGCTCGGCTCGGAAAACCGTTAGCAGTCAATCGAAGATACGAGCGCTTCCCCCCGAGCGACGGCAAACACGAGCGAAAAAGGCGCGGCGGCCAAAAGAAGGCAAATATCATTCGTATTTTAATTGCCCGCGAGTCGCCGTTCGCTCGCATATTTTCTCAGGGCGGGCGGCAAAGAGAGAGAGAGAGAGAGAGGGGGGGGCAGGCGGCCCGGGAAATTGCCGCTCTGTAAATCTAACGCAGAGGACCCGGGAGTGTCTTCACGCTCGGCCGAGTCCGCTCTCCCAAAAGAGATGGTTGACCCTTCGCGTGTTGCGGTAATCAAAGTGAACTCTTGCGCGCCCCTTTTTCTCCTCTACCAGCGCGCCTTTATGCGCACCGAGCTTCTCTGTGCGGAGCTTCCTCGCTGGGTGGGCTTCCGCTTTGTCTTGCGCTGCGAATGATCTTGTTACCGCGTAATGCAAAAATCTTCCATTAGTTTTTCGTTAAATTAATGGCGCTTGTTAACTTCTCAAATGACAAATAACATTATTAAAAATTTATACCATTCGAATTGTATGTGCAGTAGATTTAAATTCGAAAAACTAACCCGCGAATTTTCAAGGACAATTCAAGTTTCATCAGATTTACTGCGCTTATTGTTTTTATCGTCGGTGACGCAGAAGCGTCACTCCCATCGTTAGCGCCTATTGCTATGAATAGGCTCAAGGCTAAATGTCAGCTTAGATGTATTTTGTATACACTGTGTTTTCAAAACAAAAGTTTTCGTCAAAATTTCGAAAATTATGCGCAATGATCGAGTTGACGTGATGTTTAACTGCTTGATTAATAATATTTTTGTAGAAATTTTAGTTTACTTGTAACTGACATAATCAATTCAAAGTATTTCTTCGTTATGTCATTTGATATCTGCATTCATGCATAAATTTACTGCGAATATTTGTAAACAAACGATGCAAAAATAGAGTGCAAAAACTATAAATAAAAAATTAAAGGTTTTCAGTTAATATTTCAACTATATTTGGAATAAGATTTTGTGAAAATATTTAAGTAGCTTTTATAGTAATTTGTTAAATGTTTGGATAAAGGTATATCAATTAAACTTTAATTCACTCTCCGGGTTTATTTAAAATTTTAAAATATCTGCACTGTAATGATCATGAAACTTTCAAAATATTCTAATACGATACCAGCTTGTAGAAATATATAATATGTATATATGTAAACAAAGATAGTCGTAAACCTTTTACAAAATCATCGCATTCCCGCGAGAAAGTTTACGCAGTTCACACGAAATCGCAGAAAAATGAACGCGGAAATGGACGCGGAAATGGACGCTGCTCATTCAAATTATCGCTCGGAGGAGATCATCATGCTTTCAAGCTGCATTTTAATTTTCGCCTGCATCGTTTTCATACTGATCAAGGCCTACCAGTACATCTACTACTACGAACGTTGGTCGGTGCCTCACCCACCGGAAGTGCCCTTCGTCGGTGCCGTGGGTGTGGAGTGGATTCTGCGACGTCATCCTTCCTACACTATGAAGCGACTGTACCATACTTCCAGACGACCCACCAAATACATCGGTTGTCACAAGTTCTTCGACAAGTGGATCGTTCTCCTGGATCTGGACCTCGTCAACTTTATCTTCCATGAGAAATTCTTCCTCTGTCACATTCAACCGGACGACGTGGAAAAGTTGGATCCGATGTACATTAAGCACGGGATAACAGACTCGATCTGTTCGGAGAACCGAGCCATGATACAGTGGATGTTTTCAACCGAACACGTGGACGTGCTGCAGTTCGTGACGGCGCAGTGCGCGCGCAGGTCCGTTCATCACATGCTGAAAATCTACATGTTCAAGGACGCGGACGTCACTGACCTGTTCGCGAAGTTCGCCATCGACGCGGTGGCTTGGTGCGCCTTCGGTCACGAAATTTGCAGCGTGAAAAACGATAGCAATCCTTTCTACAACTACACCAAGGCCATCACCGAGCGCTCTCTGTGCAGAAGGATATCAAGCTACTGCATTAACAAAATATTTGGCTCCAAGCCACTGGACGAGCAGAGTGTAGACTTCTTCAAGATGCTGATCTCAAGCTGCATACAAGACAGGAACGAGGAGCGCCAGGTACCCAAACCCGACCTACTGGACCTGATGATCAAGGAGAGGGACGTGACAAATCCACGCACGTTGGAGATGCTGACCAAGTCCGTTCTGTACTTTCTGCGAACATACGAGTCCATTTCCCTGCGCATGAGCATGATGGCCTACGAGCTGGCTACGAATCCCGACGTCCAGTCGAGGCTTCAGTACGAGATCGACCACACCATGCAGATGAGCACCGCGGACCCGAGCTACAGCCAAATCAAGTCCATGAAGTATCTGGACGCGGTGTTCCGCGAGACCATGAGGCGCCACTGCCCCCCTTACATCACCCGCGTCTGTCGCAAGAAATTCGAACTTCCCCCGGCCGTGCAGGGAGGTCATCCCTTCCCGGTCGAGCCCGGAACGCAGCTCGTCGTTCCCGTCGGCGCGATTCACGGGGACGCCAACCACTTCGAGCAGCCCGCCAGATTCGATCCATCCAGATACGTCGATCCCGCCTCGGGCAGCAGGGGCGTTTGCTTGACTTTTGGACAGGGCAAGTCCAAGTGCCTGGCCGAGGAGTTCGTGACCATGGAGATCAAGACGTTTTTCGTGCACTTTCTCTACAAAGTCGAGATCGTGGCTTCCTCGACTTTGAACAAGACGCAGCGCGCTTACAATTCGAAGGGTTACGCGGAGCCGCAGAACGGCGTCTACATTAGACTTTTGCCGAGGAGGTACGGAGCTTCCTGTCATAATTACCAGTCTTTGTGAGGACGTTGGATTTCTTTTTTGAACGACGAGGAAATGTTTTTCACGAGAAGGACAGTGTAAATAGGACAAAATAAATTCTTCATCGCTTTCATTGAAAATGAGAATAAACAGGATAAAAATCATGACGATGTTGGTGAAATGATCGCGCAATAATATTTTATTTATAATTTTTAAAGATAGTTGAGATGCATACATTTTTGAATATTGTACTGTTTTACAAAGTTGACGAAATATTGCAATTTAATAATAAATTTTTTTTAAAAAAAATAAAAATTGTATGTTTTGTTTACCAAATACCTTTTTCACATTTTTAATATTATTTTACTGCACAATAAAAATATTAAAATCTTATTTTTTAAACTGATTAATTTTAGTTTTCCATTTGTTAATCGTTTTCTAAAAATATAGATAAGTTAAAATAAAATAAAATCACACTGAGAGAATAATATAGTAAAAATTACAAATAATCTTGTAAAAATTG
>JAWWEM010037641.1:0-14468 GCA_035582935.1 Ormyrus thymus
TCAACGGCATTAAGATTCTATAAATAAACACGTCGCTTACACTTAAAATAAATTTAAAAACCATTATCGTTCCACTAAATATATTTATAAAATACTAAGGATTCACTTTTAGAATTACAGATTCTTCTCTTCTAAAAGATAAAAAAACTTTCCGTGCTCGAACGTGAATTTAATTACGTACTGACTCAGTGCTGGATAAATCCTTGAAATAAGTAACGATCACTTTTCCGCCAAATAGAGAAGAGCAACTAAATGGAGAGCGTGTCAACAAGCGCGTCCATCTCGACTCATTAAGCCGTCAGCATCGATCGGGCCGCCATAGCGAGCAATAGCCGCAGTGTCGTCGATAATAAAATCGGCCGAGTAGGGGGCGGGACATGGAAGGAAAGAGCGGCGCATTACAGGCCGAGGGGTCGGTCGCGTAATGGGCCTATTAGGCTGTCTCATTTAATAACGGCCGTAGCAACAAGCAGCAGCAGCAGCCTCTTTTCTTCCACCCTCGCACGCGCCTCGTATCTCTTTGCCTGGCCGTTCATCGGATATGTGCGGGGGTGCTCCGAGATGCGTGCGAGAGATTAGTGCTCCCGGGGAATTGGATTCTTCGCAGGGAAAATGACCGCTGATGGGGTTTAACGGAGATTGTGGAACGAGGTGTTGGGGAGGCTTCAATTTTTTAACGAGATCTCGAAATAATGAATAGTTCGTTCATTTATTTACGCGGACATAAATTATTTTAATCAAATAAAGTTAATCATCACCTTAGCCCGAGTGGAGAAATGTAGCTTTGTCAAATTTTGCAAAACACTGCCAAACACTGTCAATCCTTGCTGAACGATTCTAAAGACTGCGTAATGTAGTGATTTCGGACCCTTTACAGTGTTAGGCAGTGATATAAAAGATTCGATAAAAATTAGCTCGATTTGGCAGCATTTGACAGTGCTTGACAGTGCTTGACAGTGCTTCTCAAAGTTTGCAGCAAACAACAGTTTCCCAAGTGGAAATGGAAAAGTTGCCGAACGTTGCAAAAATTCTACCAATTTTTGACAAAAAACTGGATAACACTGCTTAACTACGGCATTTCTTAGTAACATTAGACGGCAGTTTAGCAGTTTTGACACAAGTTTAATAGCGTTTGGAAGAGTTAAGCAAGATTTGGCAAATATGCGTTTTTTGGCAGAATCAATAACTAAAATAAATTTGACAAAGTAAGGGAAGATTGAGTGATGGCTGGCAAGTATCAGCAGTGTTTAGCAGCATTTGACAGCATTTCGTATTGTTTGTTAATGATTAACAATGTTTCGCTGTTTTCTGCATAGTATTGTCAATGTTTAATAGCGTTTATTATAATATCTAGTATTTTCCTATAATAAATTTTTTGTGAAAACTGTTCTTTGCGGCAAACTCTGAGAAACAATGTCAAGCACTGCCAAAAAAATGCATATTTGTCAAATCTTGCTAAACTCTTCCAAACGCTGCTAAAATTTTTGTCCACACTGCTAAATGCTGTCTAATGTTACTAAAAGTCTTAGTTAGGCAGTGTTATTCAGTGTTCTGTCAAAAATTGTCAGAATTTTTCAATATTTGGCAACTTCTTCATTTCCATTAGGGAACCATTAAGATTTAGTAAATAAAATACCTCTTATAAATCTAACGATAGTAAACGCTTCTCAAATCTGTGCGAACAGGATCCGAAAATTACGAAGCGTAGGCACGTGACCGAAAAAAGAGCTGCACTAAGGGGCACAAAGCATGAAAGTGGGACTGCTCGGAATGATTTTATCTTATTTGCAGGCGGCAGTCCCTACGTCTGTTTTCCGGCCGCTTTACCGATTGATTAAGTCTCCATATTCGCTAGTCTCGATATTTCACGGTTTGTGGGATTCGTCGATCAAAAATGTTCCTTTGCTTTTATTCTGTTTTATTTATTTATTATTATAAGTATATTTTACAAAGTAAGTTAACATCTATTAGAGCTAAGCATGATTACCTATACAATAGCCTGGTCATTCATACAATAGCCTGGTCATAGTCTCTTACAAATTAATTCTTACAACTAAAAATTTGCCTGTCAGTTACAAAGTAACAAATTAATAAAATTTAATATTACACGGAGAAAAATGTTTCAGTAAAAATTACTATATTTTTGTAAAATCTCTAAAATTTTCAGTAAACTTTACAAAACTTTTAGTAAAATTTACTGAAAGTTATGTAAGAAATATAATATATTCGGAATAAAATGTAATATCTATAATAAATATAATATTAATATTTAAAATACAAAATTCAAAACTTATAATTAATAGATAAACAATTAAAACTAAAATATTTAACTAAATATTTTGTTCAATATATAATAAAAATTCCGCTAAACTAACAACAATTTTATGGATAAATAAAGATAAAAAAGATAAAAAGATATTAAATATTAGTTTTGAAGCCTTTTAAAACTTCAGTAAAAGAAATGTTTTCTACTTCTACTTTTTTAATGTCCTTAATGTTCTTTATTATTAAAATTGGTACACTTAGTGGAATTTGTTCGACAATAATAATGACTTTTACTGCTTCTCTTTTCTCCAATTCTAACTCAGAACAATCAAAATCATATTTTAATTCTAATTTATAAGTTGTATCCGTTATTAATAACGGTGTAAGCTGTGTTTTGATTTTTAAATTCATAAAACGCTGTCCTCACAAAACCTTTGACTTCTGTAAAATATCATAAAAAATAAATAATAAAAATATACTGATAAAATATGATTTAATATATAATTTTAAACTTACTTATTTTTTTATTAATATTGTTAGAAACATCTTTTATTTGAATTTATATTGATGCAATTGGATTTGGATCATCGTATATGCCATACTTAATCATTTTTGAGTTTTCTTTAATTTAAAGTTCAAAATTGACATTTCCAGAATTGGAAACTCTATTTTTAACAATAGATGCCTTCGTTGCACTCACATGAACGATCTGAAACATAAAAAACAGAAATTTATTAGATTCGTTAAAATTTAATATAAATGATGTAATATAAGAATATAATCATACTTACGGTTCCTATTTTAATGAAATGTTTTGATTCCACGTAACGACTTGTACTTTTTTTCTTGCCCATTATCTACAACGATTTTATGAAATTTGACTTGCTTGCTGCTAGAAAAGAAAATGTTGCTTTCTTTGACAACAAAACCAACTAAATCACTGAAAACAATATATAATTTAATAACAATTAAAGGCAAGTGTATCTTCGAAAACAAAATTTTATACAAATTTACTAATAAATTGTAAAAATAATTATTTAATTAACTAATTTAAATATAATTAATTGTATTATTTATATTATTTTATATTATTATTTAAAAAAAAAACTATAATAGAGTAAAATGTTTTTAAAATATTTTAACTTACACGGAGGTGCTTCCGATTTGCATCGAATAAATAACTTCGTTTGATGTAAAATCTTCTTGATTAAGCATTTTTGTTTTTTACAAAAACGACTATAACAACAATGATCGATTAAATAAAAATATATTTTTGACCGCACGGTACTTAGCCGCGAAATTACAGAACACAAACGAAACGCGCGCTACTTTGCAAATGCTCTATATATGCTGTAAATAATGTGGATATATTAGTATAAATCATTCGAAAGAAACCAGTCGTTTAATAACTGACAATTATGTTTTTATTTACTATTATCTCATTTTTCTTGTCTCTTAAAACCTTTTTTAGAAATAAATAAAACCGCTGCCAATTCATTGGCACTTAGCTTCCTCCTAATTAACCTTTAGAGGGACGAAATTTTTAAAAATTAGTTGGTTTCTTATCTCTATAGAAAAGTGTTCTGAGGTCTCTAAGTTAGAGTCAATCCAAGGTCAAATGTTGGCAACTCAACCCATGACGCCATATGGCGTCATGCCGGTCCGGTATGGTAAAGCATGGATTAAATTGGCCGAATTTTAAATAAACAGTTCTAGAAATTGCTGATCATGATTTTGACGCCATATCGTGATTTAGGCTTGCTTACACCAAGTCTTGGTTGTGTTCCAAAATTCAAGATGACTGATCTAAAATGGTGGGCGAGAGGTGTTTAGAAAATCGAAAGTTGCACCTAAATTTTTGTACATGAGGATTTTAGGAGTCGCTGATCACGAATTTGAAATCATATTGTAATAAAATATTGAAATGGTGGTCATATATTCAATATGGCGAACCTTTTGTAGAGAACGAAATAATGGGTAGTCGCCACCTAGCGGTGATTGCCATCATCAAACTTCAAATTTGTAGATCAGCGTATATAACAATTAAATCAGAACTAAAAGAAATTCTAATAGAACGATTTTACAAATCAGAAATTATAACTTTGATTTTAAGGTTAGAAAAAGTGAGTCACGTGATACTTCAATTTGGACTGTAAATTTGGATTCTCTACAATTTTTAACATATAAAAGTACACTTGTAATGAACTTTTAGAAAATGCGCCATATGGTCTCATTCTAGTCCTCTAAAGGTTAATTTATCGTTCCAATAATATCTGAAATACATTAAAAATAATCGATTCCAACAACATAATTTCAAACTATTCTATATACAATTAATTATTTATTTTTGTATTATAATTTAATTTTTCTATGTAAATTTTAGAACTCCATACGCAAAGCTCGATTTCGCGAAAGCTTAATGTACAATACAAGAGCATAAAGGTGATTTTAACCTGATGGTATCTTTTCACACTATCTTCGTTTTGACAAAAATTAAATAAAAATTTCAAGTAAATTGAATTTTCTCTAACAATTATTAGCCGAAGAAAAGTAATTTTTTTTATTTTATTTGAATTATATTGCTAAAACTAATGTAAACAATCACAATAAAATAATAATAATAATAATAATAATATGACTGACTATATTATATATATATATATATATAATCGCGATACCATATATAATTTAAAATCTTTATAAAACAAAAAATAGTAAATGAATTTCAAAAATTCTTTTTAATTTTGAAAGTTCAGTTAAGCCTTTGCGTCATGGTGGTCAATATATTGACCACCTATTTCGTCTAAGATCTTTATTTATAAAAATTTTATTTATAGGTGTATATAACTGGTTATAGATTCTTTTGTTAGCTAGGAAGTTTCTCTATAATGCTAATTAACAAAATTTGATATTTTATTTGTTATTAAATAGTTATAAATAAACACATTGCAAAAAAATGCGGTTTTTTAAGAAAAATGTATGCATCAAAGGGTTAAAGACGAAAAAAATAAGTGGTCGATCATTGAAAAAGACCGATTATTCACTAATGTAAGATACAGTTATTCGAAAAATTGAAATGAAATAAATAAAACCTTAATATCTTTTGAATTAATAACTTTCATAAGCAGATAAACTGTACAGCTCTGAACAGAAGATCTACCTTTTCCAAAAATTTCAAGTAATTTAAAACCTTTTTACTCCCGGAATCGCAGAACATAGAAAACTCATTTTTCTCAGTTTTCAGTTTTTTATTCAAAAACTAATTGACAAAATGGCTTGAAATTTTTACAAATTATAGCTCTATATATTCTTAATTACCAAATTTTTTCAAAACAGTTGATAAATTAAATAAATAATTATAAGCTTTTTAAAAAAAACACATTTTTGTTAAAAACAAAAGAACCATAGCTAGAGTTACTTTTTTTCTCTGAAATTATAGGTATTTTTATACTTCTTAAAATGATCTTTCTTCGTTTCAAATATCTCAACCTATCATTAAAAAAAAGTAAAATTAAATTAAAATTAAAGTAAAATTAAATCACAAATTTTCGATTTTCGAAAATTTGTCATAAAAAGAAACAAAGAAGCTAAACAAAAAAAGATTTTTTTCCGCCATTACGAAAGAAAAACAAAAAAAAATGAGCCGTGAAAGATGCATATCCGTTCAATAGAAGCTGAGATCCAGGCGTATATATACACACACATAGCCACATACATCCATACAGACGTTTTTCAAAAACCATTTACTCTTGTTCCGGACACCTTAAAATACAATTATAACAGGTTTTTCAAACAACTCCAAAAATGACTATCACAATGCTTCCTCGAGGAGGAAGCAATTATTTCTCAATTTGTTGAAAAATCTCCCCAAGAAATTTCTCATCCTTAACTCACATTTAAAATCCAGTGATTAAACCAGCACTTGAAACTATCACTCAACCGTGCACTTAGCAATCCTTTCTTGATAAAACACCTCCGGAACAATCTCCGCCGCTTAAAGCGCTGCTTAAACTCATTTCCCCGGACTGCTCTGAAATGCAGATTCGCGGAGATTTCCAGACGTCTGCGCAAAAAGCTGCAAGAATCAATTAGCCGACGACGTGCATAATGGATCGATCGCGCGGTGTTTGCTCGGGACGATATTCCCCCGAGGAAGAGTCGAGTCTAACGTTGCCGGAGGAGCTGCAACTTCCTCGATTCGCATCTATTATAAAGCGAATTGGAGATCTTCGCGTAATCGAAAGGGGGCCCAAGGGTATATAGATATACTTGCGTAGGACGGCCTCTGAATTACAAATCGGCCGAGTCGCTCGATTTTTAATAGCGCTAGAGTATAGATGTTTTAGGCAAAAGAATATGTTAGGGACGAGTTGGGAAATATATTTAAGACGATTTCTAGATTGCTACACGGAGAAAAATCGCTAGTAAAATTTACCTTAAATGCAAGTAAAAAGTTAAGCAAACATCATAAGTAAACTTTACTCAGCTTTGTAAGTAAATTTTACCGAATCCAAGACGCCATTTTTCTTTCTGTCTCTCTCGCGCACGTGAGGTGGCTTACTTTATTAAAATCAAGTAAATTTTACTCAAGTCAAAATCAGTATCTTTTGCTTGTACCTTTTAAGTACATTTCACTAGCGATTTTTCTCCGTGTAATACTTTGTAAACTTTATATTAAATTTTTATTTAAATATCTTCCGAGAAAATAATCCTTGCAAAAATTTTAATTTCAATTTTTAATTGTGAGAATGTAATAATAGATTATGTTCCCTTTATAACGTAAACATTTAAATAGCTGAAAAGATTTGGAAAGCATTCCCCGAAAAATTTGCATTTAACTTTAAAACTGTTATTTTTCGTGCACCGTATTAAGTATTAAAAATTAAAAACGCATACCCGTACCGGGAAAATAAAAAGAAAGCGAAAAAAAATAAAGTACCGAGAAGCCTCTAATCTAAAAACGCATCTCGCGATTCCCGAAAAAAAGAGAAGCCTCATTGAAGCCAGCTTCGCGCAACGGTCCGTTTCTCCGGAGCCCATTAATCCAGGTGTTTAACGCCGCGCGGCGGTTTGTGCAACTAAGCCGATAATGAACAACAAACTCGGGGCAAAAAATTACTCACGGACGATTGGAATAATTGATCTCATTCGCGCTCAAAGGGCATGACTAACTCGGCCTTTGTCTCACGGGTCCCCGGGACTTTTTCGTAACGAATTCAGAAAGTGCTCGTCCTCGGTTTTCACGCTTGCGGTGAGACGGATAAAGAGGCGCTCGCGCGCGCGTCGCCTAATCCCTTAACGGATCATTTCTTCGAGGGCACTTAACGTCTACAGGGAAACGCTCTCCTGTGTCTTGCGACGGGTAATCTCCGCCCGTAAATGGCGCATAAGCAGATCGGGGAAGGTAGACGTTTTTTCGGCGTTATAACGTAAGACAGCCTTAGATTCTTGTCGGCGGGCGTATCCCTTGTTTTTATCTCGAGGGCGCCGCTTTTCGGGAAAATGCTACTTACTTATCCGAGGGCTCTTTTAGGATTTCCTTTGAGGGCTGTTGAAATTCGAGATATTTAAGTATGCTGTTTTCGCGTCTGCCTGCGCAAGAGGAAAAATTAGGCTTGTGATGCAAACGCTTTTTCTTACTTTCGTAATAATAATTTCGCAATTTCCTGAATTTATACTTCATTAGAAACAAAGAAAACCGATAATCTGTATTCAATAACTATTATTTTAAATATTTATTTTGTTTTGATAAAATTAGTACTTTATTACAACCAATTATTCAACTTTACTGGGTAATGACAAAATGTACGATTAAGACATTAAAAAATATGTTTTTCTTAAATTTTCAAAGAATAATAAATTCTCATTCATCATAAACATAAAATTATTGAACTATTGACATTACTTAAAAAATTGCATCATATTTTTAGAACGAGTACGAAAAATTGGAGATTTACAAAATCAAACTTAATAAAATTAATTTCATCAAAATAAGACAGAAACAGAAACCAGTCTGAAATTAAAAAACAGCCCACAAAAGAAACAGTGTCCATTATTCGTCGTCATTCTGCGCACATTTCAATACGTTTCCTCGCGCAAGCATCCACGCATCGAAAAAGCGCGTCCTTACAAATTTAACGGAATATAATTTCTATAACGACATCGTGTACCCCTGCTGCAGCCTGAAAAAAAAACGAAGGAAAAAAGAAAATTAACAACATGGAAAAACACGCGTAAAACTCGCGATAATCGCATTGACTCGCGCTTAATTAACAGCCCCCGAGACAGAGCTAAACAATAATATCGGCGTCCCGCTTGTAACTCGAGGATCTTCAATTCCTCCCCGAGCGAGCGCGGCCCTTTCCCCGTCTTGCGACGCGAAGAGGGCGCCTGTGCAGTCCCTGCCTCCCTCCCCCCGAGAGAGAGAGAAAGAGAGAGAGAGGTGGCCTCTCATTAATTACAGGCCGACGACGAATGATTCGTTAATTAGGCTCGTATCGCGAGCGAGCGCCGCTTTCAAAGGAAGCTGCCCGATAAAGCGCCCGTTGTATGCTATCGCTCTTTCGAGCTCTCGCGATGAAGAGCCAAAGAGGGAGAGGGGTGGGGGGGATGTTCTATTGAAACGGCGAGGAGCCCGGCTGAGGGAGCGAAGGAAGCGGATGTATATCCTTTGCCGGCGCGCCGCTGCTTGTCCAAGTGTGCGTATGAGCACGAGTTTCTCTTGTGTTTTGTCCGTGTGGATCAGAATTTGCGAGAGATAGTTTTTTTGCTGGGATCTAAATTCAACTTCCCGTGCTTAATTAGAATTTTTAAAGGTGCTTTATTGCTAGGATCTGACATGCTTCTTAGTAAGGAGTGTTACAAATTTTATGAGGAACTGAGTCGCCTTAATAATCTTGGTTCTCTTGCTATCAATTGTTGTAATAAGTAGAAAAAAGTCTTTTAGCATATCTTTTGCATATTCGTTCATAAAATATCGAAAACGGTGAATAAAATCGATATAAAGATAATTCTTATATGGCCGTCCGAAGGGCTCAGAAGTTGAGCCTAATTTCCCCGAAGGGAATTTTTCTATGCGAATACAAGTGAAATTAAATATAAAGCCGTACCGGGCAAGCGGAGAAAGTGCACGAGCAAGTAATCCGGTGCTCAGCTGCTGGTATAGTAGCGAAGCCAATCAGCGGATTTACCAGAGTCGCTATATGAAAGCCAATAAGGCAATAACTCATTGTTGGGTCATCGCAATGACACTCTCAAAGGGCTGACACATGTCGACGACATAATAATTCTAATCTTTCGCTCGATCGATCGCCTCCGTCAAAGTCCGATAATTGAAGCGAACCATTTTATCATCTTAATTTTCAGTTTTAACATGCTATCCCCGTGCAAGTGAATTGCTCAATAATGTACTCGTTACTGATAATGTTTCATTCCTGCAATTTTTCCGCATTTCGATGGGTTAAAATAGTAATCAATTTCAGCTTTAAAAAGATGAAAAAATTACCTCGAAAATGTGAAAAATCGATCCCGACCAATCGTCCATTTTCGCTGAAGAAAAAAGTCAGCAGAAAACTAGATACAGTCATTGTCCGCAATCTCCGCAGCCGTTGAACGCGAAAGAAAAGCAAAACCCTTAAACGACGCGGCAGATCGTTCGCGCTCCGGCGGACTAATTTGCCGCTCCTCCCCTCCACCCCCCGGCGCCCCTTCGACTCGGTATACCTCCGTGAAAAGTAGCTGACTCTTTTCTTCCTCCTCCCCGCTCTGGTGCCCTAAGGCTTCAATTATACACGGCGCGCGCAATAGTAAACCACCAAGCGCAATCGACCACTTTCCGAGCGCCGCGGAGCTACGTCGCTGCTGCTGCTGCTGCTGCCGCCGCCTCTCTCTCTCTCCCTTCGGGCTACGACTGTATACTCGACGTAACGACGCACAACAAAAGGTATCGAGTTGCCTCGAAAGCGTCAGCGCGAACCGTAGACGAGAGTATTCGTTAACGAATGCGAGAGCGATGGATGCTATCGGGGACGCGTGTCCGCGGGCGCGCCACGAAATTCAAATCTTTCGACGTTGGCGGCGGGAGAGGCTCATTCTGCCGTCGGATTGCTGGCGGGCGGGGTGTAACTTGTTCTTTGCCGGGGGATTTGAAGGCTGATTTTTCTGCTTTCGATTTTTCCTGACAGACTTTCTGCTCGTTAAAAATTCAATGTTATTTTTATAAAATATCATGATGAATTTTTAGACTCAGTGCTTCACTTATATTTGCTTTAAATTGGTTGAATAATTATTAATTAATTCATAATATCTGGTGCCTCGTCCTCCTGCTGCATATACATGTATTGCTGTCATTTGGGCATTATTTACTTGGGCGGGTCTTGCATGCCCAATTTTTATATAAAAGTGCAAACGATATGAGCTCCTCTTATAGTCATCGGTTGCTAATTTTGTCATGAGAGATGTAAAAGGCTAGGATGCGCCACTGAGCGAATCTTTTACACTTCTCATGGCAAAATTAACAACTGATGACTATAGAGGAACTCATACTTTTTGCTCTTATTAAATAAAAAATCGCTTTTCGGTGGTATTATGCAAAATTTTGTTGGGAAAGGCCGTCTAATTAGTTTTACAATGATAATTAATGATAATAAGGTGCAATTACCGTATAAAACGATTGAAATTTTATCATAAAAATATACACGATTATCTTTTGATAGAAAATTTGTGTATTATTGTATCAAGAGAGGTTTGCTATATCAAAAAGGTTCAACCAAAGTCTGTGGGTCTACTAGATGCAAATATTTCTCTAATTTTTTTTAACAAATTCTAAATTACATTTATAATAAAAATTTATCAACTAGTCCATTATGCCTAATTGACGAAGAGTAAAGTTTTCAGGAAACCTGCTTATTAAATAATGATATTTTACAAACAACATAGCATCCGACACATTACTAACAATAAATATTTAAAACTGTCATTATAAATTTCCCTGAAATGGTAAAGATCTTGTTGAATATCTCGCCAATGTCATTTAGCAAAGTATATAAGACTGATGAGAAGGCACTGCTTTGTCAAAGGCCATTAAAGACTTTGGAACAGCAGTAGTCGACCAGCGTCAATCTGATACTATACTAACATAAATAAATGTTTACAATAGCATGAAGAAACTCTGACAAGCAGCGGTAGTAAGCAATTGTACTTTAAAAAAATATTTGAAATGTACTGTAGAAGTACTAAAAAATCAGAGTCTATCAACCATTGAAGAAAATCTGAACAAATAAGAAAAATGTGCTTTTAGCTGGACAGCCTTTAAAATTAAACTGGAACCTTATAGTATTTACCTAAATCCTGGCTACACGACAGATACGACCTTCTCCTCTTAGACTTTACACTGAAACTGTATGACTATAGTCACTCGAAACATGCTTTCTGAAACTGAGAACTATTAGTCGAAAATGAACAAAGTCGCTGCTGTACTGTTCGCCTATACAACGTGCAGTATGCAAATGTCACACTAGCCAAACGTTACGTAGAGGAGGAAAACAAAGTAGAGTAATATACGCACAGAGATAACAATTAAAAAATAAGAAAAAAGCAAAGTGCAGCTTTGGCGAACAATAATATTTTATCTTAGAAAATCCATATTTCGAAACTCGTCCCCTGTCACAATTGCAAAGAAAGAAAGAACCGTCATTCCCCCAATCGACTGCACCTCTATACCCGCAAAAAAGCATCCTCGCAAGCACCACAAGTGCCTCTCGACTCAACAGCCTCTCGAATCCAGCTCCTAGCCGAGCCCACTAGTCCCCGACGCGAATAGCAGCACTTCCGCGCAGCGAGCACAGGGCGCGAAAACCAAGCGGCGGAGGTGGAGCGCGCTTTAAAAGAGCCCGAGCAGCCCGCGCTTGGCTGCTTATACCTGCAGCGCGGGGCTCGTGTGCTTACACAAACAGACGCCTGTCGGATTTCTTTTATCTTACCCCGGCATCTGCGTCTCTGCGCCGAGGTGTATCTTTATCCCGGGCGCCGATCCTTTTCGGCAACCCCCCTGCCTTTTTCCCTGCCCTGCTTATAGGCCTCTTTTTGCGCGGATGGATCGCTTTGGCACCTAGATGTGTTTTTGGGTCGGCCGATGATTAGGAGTGTGGATTGCCAGGCGGTTAATCTCATTTTCGAAAGTGAGATTAGATACTGGGAGATTTTGCTAAATGTATGGAAATCTATTCTGTAGGATTGTGGGTTCGATGTCAAGTACGAGATTAAAGAAATTAGTTTCTATTTTTTAAATCTTATGCTTTTGCCTCCTTTACGTTTTATTTAAAGCTGTTTTCCTCAATCCTCTGCCGAAAGCTATACATTATTCATTATTTTAAGCACTGCAGCCGAATTAATAATTTGCAAGAAAGTACACCGATCCATTGAAAATCCCCAAAGAAATAAATCCAGCGCAAGTCTAAAAAAACAAAGCCATATCTTATAGCACGCACGGAAGCAAGACAGCAAGAAGCAAGAAAGGGCTAAGAAAATAAATAAAGAAAGAAAGAGGAGACATTGGAAAAAATATACATATACAGTAGTCGCGGCGAGGGCTGGAGAGGGAAAATGTTTAAGGCTTCGCGAAGCCTCTTGCCCATCACCTCGCTTACAGGGTCCCGTATAATTCCTCCCTTTCTCTTTGTTCGTCCCTTATTAGCAAGTCGGGCGCGCGAGCCAATTGTCGCCGTTAATCGTTCGGCGGCGATTGAGCGATAACACGTCTAAGAATCGACGGCTGGTGAATTAATTTACGGGAAGCAATTAAAAATTCTCGGTTCGATTGGATGCAGCGGAGCGACGAAAGAACTTGGCTTATGGAAATTGAGGATGATTAACGCGAACATTGATAGAGATTAGCTCTGGTTTTCGGATGTGTTTCGTTTAAGCTCGTATAAACGTTGGAAAAAGTATAGCTGGCAGTAGAATAAATTTTAGCGCTGACTTTAAACATATTTATTCATTTCCTGCACACGAGCGCGGCATTATCGAGCATATTCGCTAAAGTGAATATCTAATACAAACGTCATCTCGTAAATGAATGTTTTCATTTATCTCCATAATTAATTAATATCGAAAATTCGAGGATGGAAGCGCTACCGTATTTACAAATACGTATATGGTGAACTTTTAAGTTAAAGCTAAGTAATTTCAAACAGCGGCGTGCAAATGAACGCGTATCGAAGTTAAAAGATCTGCATTAAAACGATAAATATTTAATTATTATACGTGATAGTAATTAGGCTTTCGTTTAATCTCATAATAATGCGCCATGAAAGCATCATCGCTAAAATAAAGTAAACTCAAACAATAAATAACCTAGAATATATAAAGAATGAAATGGAAACTGAAACCTTTACAGTTGCTTCGCAGTCGATGAAGTGCATTGAATAAAGAAATGACTATAAATTATATACATAAGTAAATAGAAATGTTTAAGCATCAAATTGAATGAAATGGACTAACAATCAGTTTCCAATGAACAATTAATTCAGAATACAATAAAGTTATTTGCATATTGAATGCTTCTATTTTAACCTGTGCTTTTGTATGCAATAGTATAAAAATTGCATTCTTCTATTTACCATACATTTTTTTTTAACTTAAAAAGCAATATACTGTTTTCTAATTGTGTTTTGTTTTTTGTAGTTTATAGGTTAATTATGCATATACTATATATACTCTATGAATGTCCATTCCTGGGGAAACGTATATGCAATAATTATGTATATTCTGTGCAATTTTTTTTACGTGGGTAAATAATATTGTTTCAAATGAAACTTAAGATCACACAAGAAAACTAAAGGCTATAGGTTATCACAGCTAAAAAAACGTACGCCACAGCCACAAGAAAATACATTGTTTGTATATCTATATTCACAAGGAATAGATATACATACAACGTATTTTCTTGTGGCTGTGGCATAGCTGTCATAGCCTATAGCCTTAAATGAAAAGCAAAAGCAATTGGCTTTGAATAAAACACGATGACAAACTGACTCTCACCACACGCCGCTTCCTTCCAGGCTGAACCTGATGTCATCTCTGATAGCGGGCCGCTACCCGGTGAGCATCGGCGTGGGCAGCGTCTTCTTCCCGTCGACGCTGCAGCACCTCCAGCACCAGCAGCACCAGCACCACTCGCGCCTGGCGGCGGCGGCCGCCGCCTC
>JAWWEM010037662.1:0-14457 GCA_035582935.1 Ormyrus thymus
AGTTGAACCGCCGCGTACAAAACCGAAGAAATGTCTACTCTTTTCGTTAGTCACTTCCTTCGACTTGCGACGAGGCATTCTCTCCCGGTGAACAGCGCAACGAACTTAATTAAATCCAACGATCACCCATGAGTGTCAGTGTAGTGTTGATAGTATACTTTTAGTGCGTTTTCTGCAAAAATGTCTGTAGAACTTGGGCAGCTTCCCGAGGTAATCTCCAGGTTAGCCGCTGCTCTGCCGGTGGATATCCGTGCGGAGTCACAAAGCGGCATCAACAACTGGCGACGTAGTCTGCGGATAATGATTCTCGCGCAGTTGAAACGGAAATTTAATTATCTACTGAGCCGGGCTGGTTTCCGTCGAATAGCAAGATTATTTAATAGAGGGATTTTCAACGTGCCCTTTGTTTTAAAACTCGTAGGGGAGTTTGTCCGTCGCAACAAACCTAAACAAATCGGGATATTGAGAGGGCTGCTGGAGGCATGCGAACGACAAGGTAAGCTACAGATTTGAACCTTTTTTCTTTTATTTTTAAGTTCTATTTTTGTTTCTAAATTAAAGTTGTATTCCTTTTTTTAGCTTCAATGATTTAGCAGTAGTTGCAGTCTCGGGTGACGATACTGGAGACAACGCCGCGGGGGCACGCGAGTTCGAGGAAGCTCGCAACTCTCCCGACGGCGCCGATAACTCGCGCGCCCTCTGCGAGTCTCAAGGTACGAACATGTTTTTTTTTAATGTTCCTTTTTAGACTCGGTTATATTTGTTTTTTAAATGTTATATTTTACTTATTGTTTCATTTTAGATGGTTTTTCCACAGTAGATGGTGACGGAACGACCAATGGATCCAACGCCGACGACGGTGACGAATCCGATACGGCACACGCTGAGCTGTGTGGACGAACCCGACTTATCGCCGACTCTTACTGGCGCCGCTCGTCACCGCGAGAAAGAGAGTCGAGCGGGAACCATTGTAAGTTTTATTTTTACTTTTATTATTAAAAATATATTTTATTCATAATTTAAATTTTAATGATTTTATCTGCAGTAGGTGGCAGCGGGTCGGGCGATAAACTCGATAAGATGCGCGCAGTGTGTGAGCAATTCATACGCATCTCCGAGTCTTGCAGGCAGCGAACGTCATCGCGAGAAAGAGAGTCGAACGCGAACTATGGTAAGTTATTATTTATTTTTTCAACATTTTTACATTTATTGTTAAAAAATATATTTAACAGTTGCATAAAACGTTTTTAAAAATTTTAATGATTTTTCTGTAGTGGGTGACACCGGGTCGGGCGACGAAGACGATAAGCCGCGCGCACTGCGTGAGCACTCCATACACATCGCCGACTCTTACTGACGCCGATCGTCATCGCGAGAAATTATGATGAGTTATTATTTATTTTTCAATATTTTTTACATTTATTGTTAAAAAATATATTTAACAGTTGCGTAATAGTATATTACGCACCTAGGGAGGTAAAGTATTGGTAAGCTCATAGCACGTGTAAATTGACACCCGAGCCGAAGGCGAGGGCGTCAAACACGTGCTATGGGCTTGCCATTTTACCTCCCGTGGAGCGTATACTATTTTTTTGCCTAGCGAGGACGAAAATACAACGTTCTCGATTCGGCGCCGGGAGGAAAAGTAGTACTTTCGGCCCGCTGGGCAAAAAAATGTTTTTAAAAAATTGATAGCCTTGATGTCATCAAGCAGCCGAGATCCGGAGCTCCGGGACATCCCGCACAGGATATGCGACTCGCGTTTTTCTCAGAGGATGGGGAGCAGGCGCTCGAGTCGCGATCGGATCCGCTAAATCATCAGAGCGGAGAACTCCGAGGATGAGCAGCACCAGCAGTATCAGAGGCAGCAGATCGAGAGTTAACAGCATTAGAGATGGCAAAGCGTCGGGCAGGTAGGATGTGGCAGCGACTCTGTGATAAAACCGTGCGGTGTTCGTTTTTCCGTAACGGAAAATAATGCTCGGGAATTAAAAAAATACCGTGTGGTCGCGCGTGAATTTAAAATAAAAATTCGCAATCCAGCAGACGAAAAACAAAATCCGGTCTTGAGGTTGGGGAGCTGCATATGAGATATGCATGCGCATTTACCGGCGCTCGCATCCTCCCCGCAAGACCTTATAGGCGTGTCGGTTAGGAGCGAATTTTTTGCTCACGGTCGAGGGGGATTGTCTCTGACATCTGTGCAAAATTTTTTGTACAACGATTTATGGGGGCTAATTGAGAGTTTGATACAGAATAACACTGAATTTAAAATCAACGAAAGCTTTGTATTAAACTCATCAATAGTGCAATTGCCTGTAGATTCTGGCGCGCGGAGAAAACGGAATCTAAATATGATACTATAAAGTGTCAATCGATATCAAAATTCGGACAACTTATGTTTACCGCGCGCGATCGTTGTGGGTGAAACTTTTTTAAAATTAAAAACAGACGCGGGTTTGAAAAAGGAGTGGCAGGTAATACGCGACGGGCGCCGTCACCTGCAGCTCGAGCGGGCAGAGCGGCTGGTGCGCGAGGCTCGCGTTGACGTTCCGGAAATCGGTTGCGGGTTGAAGGAAATTGCCGAGTTTCAAAAGTATTACGCGGTTCACAAAATCGCCCTTGTAGTATACGATAAAAATCATTTCGGGAGGGGCGACGCACTTTTCTTCGACGGACGCGATAAAATAGACTCTGCGCGCGGAAATATTAATTTACGTACGACCACGAAGCAAAACATTTCGATGTGTTGCTTAATTTAACTGCGGCCTCGGGGAGAAAATTCTTTTGCAGTTTTGTATTAAGCGCTATCGACACGTCGATCAGCATAAGTGCAAAAGAATTTGCTCTGCGTGTTTCTGCTCATCGACTTGCACGGGAGGATACGGAAATAATTAAATGTAACGACTGCAAGAGAAGTTTTTTCGGCGCAGAGTATTTTCAAAAACATAAAAGCGTCGGCACGTATAAAAATAAATACAAAAAGTTGTGTGAAAATGTGCGAGGGATGTCGGAAGTTGGTACGCAAGAATCGCGGCAAACGCGAATGCGGAATAAGTTAATGTCGCATCTGTAAGAAACAACATCAAGTTAACGAACCGTGTTTTATGCAGCCGATTTAAAATTGTATGAAAAAAACTGAAAACAAGGTTTCGTGCATTTTCTACGATTTCGAAACACGGCAAGATACTGCGTACCGAGACCACGCAACGACAAAGTTACACGTACCTAATTTGTACATTGCTCAGCAGGTGTGCACAGATTGCATCGAAGTGGACGATGTAACTCAGCGCTACGAGACTTGTGGCGTCCGCGAGTATGTTTTCAAAGACAACCCCGTTCAACAATTACTCTCGGTTTGCGTCCGCGAAAAATCAGATTTTAATGGAATTATTTGCATCGCACACAATGCTTTTGTTAACACGATAACAATAGCATCGGCTTGTTCTTATGTTTTTAGGAAAAAATTTTAAAGGCATATTTAATCGGAATACTTCTGTTTTGTTTAGGATGGGCGACGATTAACGTTGAAATTGAATAAAAAGCTGGACGTTGAACTTTAATATAAACAAATCTTACACAAATACAAATTGACACACAATTCCCAAAATTACTGAAGTCGCAAAACCTTCTGAAAATGTCGAGCGAACACGGTTCCCTGCAAAGTTCGACTCGAGCTCCTACTTCAGAGGTCTGCACACTACGGCGACTCAGTTAACACTCCCGAATCTTAGAAACTACAGTGCCAGAACAACTCGGTTTACAAAAAGGAGAAAGGTACCCAAAAAACGCAGGCGCGTCTTCGGCGCACGCAGCCTACCTGAACTAAACCCCTTAAGTTCGTTTTGGACACATTCCGAGCGACAGTACCAATTGTAAAACATATGCCAGCCAAATTTTCAAAATCTTTTACAAATTTTAGGCGCTCGAAAAAGGGTCTCTCACTAAAACACTAACTTTTTTGCCCGCAATTAACGCCTTTACATTTTGGCATATGTTTTCTGACCGACGGAAAGGATTGGGTTTTTCCCGACATTAAGGCTCCCGTTTTTACAATCTAGACAATATTAAGATTCCCGTTTTTTATAACGTCCAATATTTCACAACTTCCTCCAGCCGGGTATAGACAGGCCGACCGACACTCGCAAAAAGCCGTCGAGTGGCTTTTATATTGCGAGCGTACCGAGGGACGCGATATAATACACAACGGCCATTCGCGCGAATACAGGCTACCCGAAGGCTTTTTAGTCCACGTTTATTTACAGCCGCAACCTAATACAGTAGGCTTGAAAGACGTTGTATACAAATTTCAAGGCTGCTACGTTCACGGCTGCCCAGAGTACTTCACTACTGGCCGCGATAAAGTTATGCACTTTGGAAGAAGCTTCAACGAAGCTTTAGAAAACACGCGCGCAAAGATAACAGAGATAAGAGCGTACGGCTTTGAAGTGCGAGAAATTTAAGAGTGCGCGTTTGATCGTTTAAAAGCGGAGTCTCTGGATGTCTCAAAATATATCGCGAATCATCCACTTATTTCTAAAACTATTTTAAATCCTCGTGATGCGTTCTTCGGAGGTCGTACGAAAAACATAGTAGTGTCTCACGAGGTCGAAATAGGGGAAAAAAATCAGGTACATCGACAAATGTTTGCTGTACCCCTTCATTTGTAAAAGGGCGCAGTTTCCTGTCAGTCGCCTGCGCGTCTTAATGGCACACAGTGCGCAGAGCTCACCGGCGACAACCCGAGCAATTTGACGGGAGTACAGGGACTCGTCAAGTGTAGCGTTTTACCGCCGCGAAATTTATTTTTACCGCTTCTCCCCGTAAAGATGCGCGGTGGTCTCCTCTTTGCGCTCTGCAGAACTTGCTGCGAGGAATCTCGGCAACAAGACTGCGATCACGAGGACCCATGCGACCGCAAATTTGAAGGGACGTGAATAGCGGACGAATTACGGAAAGCGGTCGAAGTAGGTTACAGCATAAGGAAAATTGACGTAATTTGGCAGTACGAAACAACGTGTTTCGACCCGCGTACGGGGGAGGGCGGATTGTTTGCCGATTACGTCAATCTTTTTTTACGAATAAAACAACAAGCCTCCAGTTGGCTGACGGAGTGCGTCGATGAAACGGCCAAAGATCGCTACATCCGGGAATAAGAACGCGATGAAGGTATAAAATTAGGGCGCTCCGAAATCGAGAAAAACGCGGGGTTACGCGCTGTCGCGAAACTTTTGTGACGGGCGCGAACCGCTGGACCCGTACCAGTAATGTAAGAACGAGAGAAAGAGAGCAATATTCTCTCTCTCCGCGCTATAGTAAGTGCTGCGTGCAATACCGCGACTAGCACGCCCCACTCCGCCACCCGCCGTTGCCTGGCAACGTCTCCCATCCGTCGCTGGCTCGCCGCGCTTCGCGAGCTAGCAGCTATCGAGCGGCGCTCTGTTCGATCACTCGGTCCTGAGGCTCCCTCTAGAGCAGACCTCTCCTGACCAGTTCGAGCCGCTCCTCGGCATCCAGGCCTGAGATGCCCCTCAGCATCCTGAGCTGCACCGCATCCCGATATCGTACCCGGTCGAGGTGCTCCTCGGCATCCTGCCTCGAGGTGCTCCTCGGCATACCGATCCGCAACCGATCAAGGTGCTACTCGATATCCTGAATTAGGTGCCCCTTGTTATTGAGTTCACCTACCCGGTCGAGGTGCCCCTCGACGTACCGAACGAGGTGCTCCTCGTTATTCTGCCTACCGAATCCGGTCGAGGTGTTCCTCGACATCTCGCACCAGCTCAGGCGCACCTGAGAATTTACCTGTATCCGTATTCAAGATGCTCCTCGAATAGAACCCGCGGCCCGCGCTCCCGCCGGAATTCCTCCGGCATTTAGGTGCACCTGCACCGCGGAATTTCGCGACTCGTTTCGTTTCGCGAGACTATAAGCCGCGCACCAGTCCGGGCCGCCATTTTGTGTTCTCGGCGCATCGAGCACACACGAAGGCGGTCACGTGCCGTACCTTCAAGTACCGCCGAATCCCGGCTTCCGCAGCGGGACCCTCAATCCCAAGCGCCAGGCTAAAGAGCGGCTAACCTGCCGACGGCGTAAGCGCGCCTAGCTGTCGCGACCTAAAGTCGACCCTCGCGAGCGGCGGAAGATCCGGGTAACGCGGGGAGCTTCCGAATCCGTCTCTAGCACTCGTAGTTTTCTAGCCGTAAAATATAGTAGTAGTAAGCCGTACTTTAGGGATTAGTTTTAAGTAATAATTCCGAATACTAACCGGCGCATATATTGCCTTGTATGTAACCCGGAGTCGAGCGACTACTCCAGCGACAATGGCCGGAATGAACTGCTTATTTTAGACGATTTAATGCGCGAGTCATCATTCGACGCAATCCTCGACTTATTTACAAAGGGAAGTCACCATAAAAGTAATAGCGTTATTTTCATAACGCAAAATATTTTTCACAAATGGAAATCTCAGCGCGACATAAGTTTAAATACGAAATATATGGTCATATTTAAAAATCCTAGAGATAAATCTCAAATTCAACATCTCGCGCGTCAAGTCTATCCCGAAGATTTTGCAAGAAGTCTATCTCGACGCAACAAAAGAGTCCCACTATTACGTATTCCTCGATCTCTCGCAGGGAGCGGTGGACGATATACGCGTGCGCACGTGCATTTTCCCCGGCCATCCTACTCATTATGTACGTGCCCAAGCTGCGATGAGTAGGTACTTATAAACAAAAATGTTTTTTTCGATACGACAGTCATTCCAGAGCAACGGAGATGTCAACACTGCGCAGCCCGTTTCCCGATAAACGTTTTAGCCAGAAGCAGGCAACTTTATTGCTCGCGTTTGTTCACTCTGATTCGGCCTTGCGCAAAGCTTTGCGTCGAGCCATAGATAAAGCCACAACGAGGTGCATTTGCTAATGCGCGCTCAACGTTTTGCACGGAGTCGTAGAAGTAAAAACTGGGGAGAAAAATAAATTAAAGAAACGCAAGCACGCTCTGCGAAAACTCGTAAACAGCGGTCGCGTTGGCTGGCAAAAAAGAAATGAGTACTGGTTCAAAGTGGTGGGGCTTTTATTCCGTACTTGTTGGCCCCTATAATGGGCTCCCTGATTTTGAGACTGATTGGTGGCCGAGACGATTAAGCATGGATAGAGCGCGAAAGATGGTCCTCGTGTCGGAGGAGCGCGTCGCCGCCGAGCTCTTGCGAGCTCAACTCGACGCAAACGTGCGGAGATAATTTTTCTAGGCTGGACAGCGAGATGCACGAGATTTTACAGTCGAGAAAGATTTCAGACATTCAGGAAAAATGTTTGCATTACTTGCAAGTTTTGAGACGGTATCTCTTTTTAAAGACACAGCCGAACGTGAGCGCGAGTCGGATGATGTCGTGACTGCTCTCGCGCCTCTCAGCGACGATGATATCGTGGAAAGCGTGACAAAGGCTCACGCGGCAAAAGCTAGGCTCTTACTTCGACACTGGAAAACGACCAATCCGGAAAGATTAAAATGAGACAATAGTGGTGTCGTTACCTTGGACGGAAAGAAAATTGAAGGCTCCGATACCATCGAACTAATCAATAACGTTGTCAAAAACAAGAAAAAGAAAGACGATGAAGAGTTACCTGTAGGAATGTACGAATTTGCAAAATATGTTCAAACGTCGGAGGCGCCGCAAAAATTGATGTAATTTAAATGTTTTAAAAATCAGGCAGAGATTCACTGTTCCATTAAATACAGCTAAACGCCGGCTAAATAAGGCAGAGTTTCAATGGAAACCGGTTGCAACGAGTTTCCCCGCGGTACCGAGAAACGCGGCAGTGAGAAAGTGGCTAAAGATGGACATTTAAAAACTAAAACCTTGGAAGAGCAGTACTATGAGCTCACTCACGAGGCAGGTTACGGCGGGGCGCAAAATCTCATACGTGTTAATAAAAGCAGTAAATCTTTGAGCAACAATGCGGAAAAGAAAAAAATTTACGAGTGGCTGAGTAATCAAGACGCTTATACGTTACACCTATCCGTGACGAGAAAGTTACAACGTGACAAACATCGACGACTTGTGGGAGTGTGATTTAATACAATTAACCATGCTGAAAGATTATAACGACGGCTACGGATACTTGTTGGTTGTTGTCGGTGTATTGAGTAAATATGCGTGAATCGAGCCACTGAAAAACAAAAGCGCGCAAAACGTCGCCGTTTCGTTTGAGCATATTCTCGAACGCGCGGGTGGGCGTGTCTCCGCTACGCTGCAGTGGGATAGGGGTAAAGAATTTGTGGGTAGCGCTTTTCAAAACGTCTTGAAAAAGCACGGTGTTAGTTTCAAAGTCGCGCGAAATCCAGACGTTAAAGCAGCTATCGTAGAGAGGTTGAATAGAACTATACGCGAACGAATTTGGCGTTATTTCACGCATAAAAATACCAAGCGATACATAGATGTCGTGCAAAAAATTGTTTACATTTACAATCATACTCTTCACACGAGCATAAAAATGAAACCAGCTATGGTGACTCTGTACAACGCAACGAAGTAAGAGAGCGCGCAATGCCAAAGCTAAATACGGTGTGAGGGACTTTGTTCGAATCAGTCGCACAAAGGGCACTTTCGAGAAAGGTTATGAAAAAAATTTCAGCCAGGAAATATTTAAAGTGAAACGTGTGTCCGAGAGACAAAATCTTTACAGTTACGTTTTGGAAGATTTAAACGCTGAGGTAATTGACGGTTTTTCTACACGGAAGAGCTTCGTAGGGTAAGCGCGGGTTTCAAGATTGAACGCGGGATTCGTAGTGAAGGTCGTGGAGACGACAAACAGCTGTTAGTAGAGTATCTAGGCTACCCAAACAAGTTTAATTCCTGGATGAAGGCGAGCGAATTCGAAGCGATTCACAATGGACCACAATGTTTTTTATCTCGTTTTGCCGAGTAATAGCAGCAGTGTTTATTATCTAGACAACACTACGAGTTGTTGCACCACGCATTTACTCCGTGAAATAAGATTACATGGCGATTGAAGCGTCGGCCTCGCTGAAGTGCATATTCCTTGTACAGTCACGCACGTTAGCCAGTCGGAGGCTCTTGTTAAATTTCTCTACAAGAAACACGCTGCAGAAAGGGAAGCTTCTACACCGACGGGGATTTATCAAGATATTGACCAGTTGATTGAGGAGGTAAATAATGTGGATACGATGTTCAAACATTTTTCAATCGAGCGATCAAAGGATGAAAAGGGATATTATGTTTAGCAAAAAAGTTGCGTCTGTGATAACAAATACACTCTTAAAATGGATGGAAAAATAAGGCATATATTCGGTTTCGGGGAAGAAGATGCAAGGATCAGTGGGACGTCGGGAGCAAAAACCGTGGGGAAAGAAGCCGTGAGAGCGGGGATAAATGTTCTGGAAGACGTGGCGAATAGAGGCGCCAATTTCGTGAAAGCTGTACAGCTGCGCGCTAAAGAATCTGGAAAAACTTTGAAAAGGAAAGCAGCTCAAAAAGTTGTTGACCTTATGGAGGAGTCTGGTTATAAAACAGCTGGCGGAAAACGTAGGCGTCAGTCAAAAAAGGTACGCGTAACACGCAGGACCAGAGCCTCACATAGTAAACATTCAAACAAAACAAAACAGCCACAGTCGAAGAGAAAGCGGAAAAAGCAGCCGAAATAGAACGTCAAAACTGTCGGAATGAGAAATCTAACAGATATTTTTGACCCAAAGTAACAATGGCTTTCTTACACTCCCATTCGAGCGAATGCAGCGAACTCGACTTGTTCACACTCCCCGCCACGCAGACTTCTATAGAAAGTAGCAGCTATCTCCAGCACAAGCCTGTATCGGCCCTCGAGGATGAGGGTGACGCACCTCTGAAATTTGTCGTGCCAAGCGCGAGCGAGCATTACATCGATCTATTACGCACGATGCTTTACATTCAGGCAAAAATTACGCCTGTCGAGACTGATGTAGAGAATCTTAAAGTAGCGCCGATTAATAATTTTCTACACTCCATGTTCAATCAATTCGATGTCTTCTTCAATCAAAAGCTTGTCTCTCAACCTAATAACGCGTACCCTTACAGAGCCTACATCAAGACATTATTGAATTATTCGCCAATAGTCAAAGTTCTCACTTAACGGCTAGCTTGTGGTACGACGACAGATTGGGATTTTTTGATGCTCCGCCGAACGCTGCGCCGATTCAAGCCAATCTAGGCAGCACGAAAAGGCAATTTCACATCTTGAACGGTAGAGTATTTGATATGATTGGTCATCTGCACTGCGACGTATTCAACCGAGATAAAATGTTACTCAACGGTGTAGAAATGCGCATACGGCTTGTCAGAAGCAAAGACGCTGTTTGTTTAATGGACGCTTCCAGCGATGGCAAGTTCAAAGTAGAATTAAAGAAGCCACCCACTTTGTAAGAAGGGCAAAAATTAGTCCCGGTGTTGTGCTCGCGCACGCCAACGTTTTGGCTAAAACTACAGCAAAATACCCGATAACGCGCGTCAAAGTAAAAGCCTTTACCATGCACACGGGAATCCTCGGCGACACGCTGGACAACGTGATTCTCGGGTAATTACCAAAAAAAAATATTATTGGCTTTGTCGACAATAGGTCTTTCAATGGAAATAGTGGATTGAATCCTTTCAACTTTCAACATTTTTCGATCAATTATCTTTCGCTTTACATCGACGGTGTGCAAATTTCAAGCCGGCTGTTGCAGCCACGCTTCACAGATAACGAGGCCCCGCTGCATATCGAGGCGTTCCAGACCCTCTTTACCGGTACCGGCATTCGTTTTCTGAAGGAAGGAATAGGAATTAACCATTACAGCCGTCACAGAGGCTCTTTTCTCACGGCATTCGATCTGACGCCTGATTGTCGACGCATTGCGCCACACACTGGAATCTCGTGCGTTCCGGTAGCGTGCGCATAGAAGTAGGCTTTGAAAACGCGTTAATATCTACCATCAATTGTCTAGTTTACACCGAATAAGACAACGTGTTGGAAATTGACTCCTCGAGACAAATTATAACCGATTTTAATGCTTAACAACGAAAAACACAGCACGTACAGCGGTATATGATTCGCGGAATGCGTCTGAATTTCAGTCAGTCTGCTCAACGACGCTACAATGTCTCGCTTGAAAATGGCTTACGTTATAGACATACAAGGTTTCCGTGATTCGGAAAGAAAGTTTCTGCCGAAAGAAGTGGCTGTAGTAGCCTTGCAAGAAAGCGTTCTCGACCATTGGATTGTGCAGCTTCCTTGTGATTTTCTCGATTTACCTCAGGATGTACGGCAAACGAATAATCACTGCTCGCTCGAGATACACGGCTTGTACTGGTTCGACGGCGATGCTCTCCTGCCACAATTACGACGCCATTTATATCGTATCGCGCAGATCGCTGAAAGAATTTTTGTTCGAGACCAAGAAAAAGCAACATATTTGGAGTCCGTGATGGGACGGAGAATCGTCAACATTGAGAAATACGGCTCCGCCAGTTTTAGAAATCTAGGGTTCATGTTTTCAAAGTGTTCGGGACAAAGTGTTACGAAAAATAAATATACACAAATTGACTTCCACTTTTTAAGAAAAACAATATTTTAATGTTTAACTAAATTAATACATAAAATAATCGAAATAATATTAGACTGAATTTACACTGTTAAAACAAACACAAGATTGATGTTAAGGCGAAACGACGCGCCACTAACTATCGGTAAAACGTGTAGAGTAGCACGGAAGGACGAGCGGAAGGTCAGCGCACAGAGGCTGTCCAGAGTCTGACTAACCATTTGGCTTCTGGTCGTCTCGATAGTTCGGTATACAGGTGGAAGGGGTAGCCGATGTTGCCCTTCCTCCGAGAGGATTTTCCCTTGCAACTATTCGGTGTGCTCGGGGAAAATCGCGCTGACCCTTTTTTGTCCTTTTTCTCCAAGCGCCGTTCGTGGGCCATATGCTCGAACCCGTCGGATTGCTCCGTCGTCGCGTTTTACAATTATTCTTTTACGGCTAAATTTTCTAACTTATTTTATACAGATGTTTTAACTCTGATGCTTACAATAATACAAATTTTTTTTAAAGAGTTAAAAACGCACGTATAGTTTTATTGCGGTCTTGCGGACGAGCACACGCCCAGGTATAATGGAGCGCCGTGTCGTGCGCCGTGGTCGGAGAGACTCGAAGCGGCCTAAGCGCAGTAAAAAACTCTACCAGTCCTACGATATACGCCCGCATAAGGCCTTCCACAGCCTGGCCCTCGAGCCTGACGGCCCCAGATCAGCCTTGTGGCTTTCCTGTGCACGTGGGGACCCGCATATACCATGGAGCAAGCTCCCTCTCGGGGTCCTAATAGTCTCAGGGCGCCCCAAGGACTACCTCTAACTTGGCTACACAGCCACGAATCGGCAAGCCAATTCGCGCAAGTCGGGCTAGACCGCGAAGGAACGCTTGCGGTGCCAAATGTCGAGAAAAACTCAACTATTTCAATTTATGCCTGCGCTTACGGCTCGCTTTAAGCCTCGCCGGCCGTTCGCCTAGTTCTGTTCGTAACACAAAGGTTACGGTAAACTGCATCGCTGACGCCGTGAAACATTTTCATCCTCACAATTTATATTTTTGCTCACTTTACAAAGCGTATTTAATTAGAAAGTGGCTCAGAATGATTGTTGGCTCCCCCAACGAAACATTCCTCTGCGCACTGTCGAGATATCAGGCTCAGCAAGCCAGTATAAAAACGAATTCCACAGGGAGAGACGCCGGTGGAGCATACGGCACTATAGATTTGGAAAAGGACGACTCAGACACATATGAGGAAGTGGAAAACGGCGAGGTGGCGATGGAGGGGAGTGTAAAAGCAAAATGAAACTGAAGCAGATTTTGAGAGCTATTAGAGGTTTAAATGCAAACTCGATAGGAGTGTGCGCCACAGATCGTATTTCCAAGAACTTGAATCTACCAGCCGCCATCGTATCAAACACCAATACTTCGGATAAACCAGGCTGTCATTGGATAGCTATTTACCTCGATAAAAATCGTCACGGCTACTACTTTGACAGTCATGGACTCGCCCCGGTGTTTGTTGTAACGGTCAATTTGATTGTAGAATTCGGGAAGCATATTCGCGTATAGTCATACCGGGTGGGGTAAATGAGAATTCTGAAAAGTGGGAGAAACAAGGTGTCGCGCTGGGGCAATCAGGGAGCCTCGCTCTCTTGTCCCGAAATCGCCGATCAGCTCGGACGCCTTGGCCTTGACGTGCAGGGAGACCGCCAGAGGATCACGCGGTGACCGCCACTTCCACCGAAGCTATCATTACTCTCGAAGAGGACGCCAGCCCTCCCGCCGACAACGCAGCCGAACATCGTCCAAGCGTTGAATAAATAAGGTACCGGAGCGACAATAACGATCAGCGAAAACAGCGATGTCCGCAAGTGCGAATGAACTATTAAAATAACGCCGAGAGACCGTACGAGTAATCTGGCTATAGTTATTAAATAGATCTACCATCATATTAGTGTGTAACGTTGCGTACACGGCACGACACCGCACCGCTTTCTCGACAACGAAACTATAATTTATTACTTAAACGACCCAGAGAATCCGTCTCTGGGGAAGCCGGCCGATCGGTATTACCGGACCCGGGATGCTCCGGCCGGACACTACGCGCGAAGATTTCGTCACTCCCAATTCCCGACACGAAGCTAACTCGCTAAAATCCAAACACGACTTACCGCCAGCTCCCTGCTGCTCCGACTCTCTCTCCCTTCCTCTCTCTCCGGGTTGACCCGGAGGACGCCCATTTGCTCCTATTTCCTAGGGAGGGCGAGAAACGGCCTTCTCCGCCGCTCGAGCCCTGGAGGTTGGCGAGGGCGAGAGTCGACCTCTCCGCTGCTCGACCCTGTAGTTGGGATGGCAGTGGAGGACCCAGCCTCTACACTGCCCAATGTTCGTTACACTCCCACTCACGCACGCACTCTCACCAACGCTGGTCCTCGCCGCGATTATCCGCCCCCACGACACGTTGTCCCCTAACCCGAGGGAACTCCGCAGATATTCTCGAATATCACCCCGCACTACACTCGGACCGCCGATGCGCACCGTGCAATCGCGAACAGTCAGAAGGGACGTGGCTATCCCAATAGCCCACAGCATACTGGCGAGCAAGCGCGCGCTCGCCGATCGCGTTTCCTCCCCGCGACAGAATTGTCTGTTTTAATCGGCAATATTCAAAATTTAAATATAGACATTAAAGCTAGGGTACAGTCACAAAAAAAATTCTGTATTTAAAAATATATATTTACAGAAATGTAACTATGTGTTAGTTACACTAGGTACATTCATGCGCGCTTCGCGCGCTCTATATTTATTTCATTATACAAATACGAATTCTTTCTTTTAGTTTGCATTCATCTTTATATTTGATACAATACGATATAGTACATGTAC
>JAWWEM010037683.1:0-14434 GCA_035582935.1 Ormyrus thymus
AATTACAATAGTTCTCATAAAAATTACTATAGTACCTAGTAAAATTTGTTAAAAATCTTGTAAAAAGTCGACTTTGGCCAGTCTGTCAGAAGATTACAATAGACTGTAGTAATTTTTAATAGGAAATTTCTCTCCGTGTAAGAATACAACTCGCCGCCTGCGAGAAAATGCAGAAGCTGCCTCAATCCTTACGAACTGCACTCAATTTCTACTCAAGAGAAGTCAGCCAAACGGGTAAAGAAAATAAACCTGTTCAGCCGAACCCGAAAACGTCCCCCGCTGCATTTTACGACGGGTCACTCGCGAATCCGCCAATTGCCACCTGAACACCTCGCCGCGCAACGCGGCAGGTCCGCTCGTTTCGACTGGTTCCCAGGGAACAAGCGGCCGGGTTCACCGACCTTCCTCTCGCGCTCCTCCGCGGGTCAACGGAAACCGTGTCATACCTCGAGATTCGGTCTGCGGCTCGTCGCGAGCCGCGTCTCGGGGCCTTTTCTCCAGCCGCTCGCCTCTCCCAGTTTTTTTTTTTTTTCCCGTAATGGACGGCTCGCGGCGCGGCCGCGGTAAAGAGAACGAAAGAAGACCCGGTAAGGAGTGCGCGCGCACGTGACGTAAGAGTAATGGAGGCGATAAGTGCAGAGCTGCCCGGCTGATGTAAGAGCGGAAAACTGACATAATTACAGGTGAACGGAATGGCGGCTTTACGAGGAGTCTCGTTTGTTAATTAGAAGGGATTCGAGGTCGGATGTTTGAAGAAGCTTAGTTTAAGTGGCGCTTTTTTTTTGAAAGACCAGGATTCTTGTCGAGCGCTTTAATTTATTTACCCGTGGAAATAAAGTGAATCTTTTTGTCCCGAAGAGGAATGGTTTTCACAAAAAGTTTTGGCTAACGTCATTTAGAACCGTAATGTTTTTATTTTAGTACGTGCAGTATCTATAATTATTTGGTTTAAAAATGTATTAATCAATAACCCAAAGCCTTTATGAAAAATATCACGATGCTTAAAATTGTAATCCATTCGAAAGATCAGACTTGAGAATAAATCACATGTGACATTACGAAATGATATTCTATTTTAAATATGGGGGTGAAGGATTGTTAATCAGTTAATGCCGTACTGCAACCGGATGCCATTTTAAAGCCAGTTTTTTTTCAAAAAATATTTCCTACGTGAAACTTGAAATATTTAGGCGTTATTTACTTAAATAAATCAAAAACAATATGTGTATTTAGAAAAACCTCTTAGGAAAACTACACACTAAATGCTTAATACTTAACACTTAATACCTCTAGCATTCTTAAGATTTCTCTCACCAAGAAACTACCACGAATCGAAAACTAATAATAGCCCCGCCGACAGTCGCCCGCCGATGATTTCCCGGCGTCCGAAAACGCCGCCTCGAAAACGGGCGCACTTTCTTTTTATTTTCTCCTCGCCCGAGGAAAACCGCGAAAAAACGCCCGAGTCCTTTCTCGAGTCCCGACGCCGAAGCAAGTGGACCGCGAACGCTCGCCATTTCGCTTTCCAAGGACGGCGGCGGCGGGAACGACCGAGCGTAATTGATCGCCCTCGAGCGGAGGTGGACGGTGGAAAGCGTCTTATTACCGAGCTCGCGATGCCTCGGCTAAGCTCTCGTGCCCGAGTCGGACTCGGGAGTCGCCGAGCGATTCGACGAAGACGCGGCGCCTACTGCATGCAAATCCGGGGAAAAGGAACGGGTTTGAAGCCGTTCCTGGCGATCGCGCGAGGAGCCAGATACGTGCGACTCCGTGTTTCGGCTCGTGAACAAGGCGGGCTTTTATTCTCGATCGTGTTTTCAGATGAAAAATAAGCCGGGAAAGGCTGCTGGGATCGGATTTATCCTAAAGTTATGGAAATCGAGCCTTTTCAGCGGGAGCTTGAGGCAAAGTATTTTTATGTGCTTTCCTGCGCGATTCGGGGTTAATGTAACTTTCATTAGGTGTGTTCCTTTGCCAGTGATAAAGACAGGCCTGCCGCCGTCGGAAAACTTTCACTGCGCAAGCGTCAAATCATGTCAGACGCAATATCTAGGTGTGACAGACTGTCGCTAATGGAGCGCTTGGATACAATTTGCTGCTTATTCGATTGGGATTAACGATTAGTTCTGCGTTCTAGGATGATTGATGTGAATCGGGAGTCTGGGTTTTGCATTAAGTTTTTTTTGAAAATTATGAATTCGGGTTAAAAAATTTAAGCGAGATCGCACGTAAATTCTACCCTTGGCGTACGTTTAGATTTATCGCGGAGAAAACGAGCAAAGAAGTTTTCTTCGGCGAGGATTTCTTGCTTATTTCGACGAGAAAAACATAGATTTAATTCTTATATGTATTATCTTAAAGAATTTTATGAGAAAAATAAAGAAGTATACCGATTTCCTCGCCATCGTTAGATAAAAAAATCGAAACTTTCTCTCAACTCGTAGTTTATCTAACATTTATGCCATACCTAAGTGTTTTTAGTAGTAGGCGAAGTAGAATTTAAAATGTATATATGTAGATTTTTTTATTTACAAAAAATATATATATTTTATAAATCTGACAGATTCTATGCAAGTAGAACGGAGATTTGAATTTAAAATTTAAACTTGTCAGCTTTATTAACTATTTTAATATTATCCTCGAAAATATAAAATGCGGATTAATGTATATAAATTAAACACCGCAGAATTATTCATTGTATTTTAGATATGATAAATTAATATTAAAGGTAAGGTGAAATTTTCTCCGCACTGAAATATAAGAGTTTTAAAATGTTTCTCGGCGAAGATTATAATTAGCTTGAGGAAGTATAAAGATAAAATTGGATGCATTTGATTGCATTTGACATATATTAAGTTGGTTTGTAAAGAAAACACATTGAATTAAGGTATTTTACGAGACTATAAAAATAAAAGTGAACCAAAGGAGAAACTGTAATTGTACAGCTATGAAATGGAAAGAAAAATTTTACGTTCCCATAAATAAAGTAAAGCCTATTATCGCGAGCATTAAAAGTATTTAATGTAAATTAATATGTTTATGCAACTCGAATGATGCTAATTAAAGTATCCAGTGACAATTTTTAAGTCATTCGATTAGACAGGAATCTCTACCACAATATTTACGACGAATAAAACTTTCACGAAAAAGCCAGTCACCGGACTCTATAAAACTTGGACTGCACTCCGCGCCGTCGAACTTGTTCCACCCTCGATCGCCAACCTTAAAAGCGCCGGCGCCCGAACGGTAAACCCGCCGCTCCCGAAGCTCCCCAGCGCCAAGTAGCCGCGAAAATTGCACCCTGCGCACGAGAGCGGCCGCGGTCGTCGTGCGCGCACCCGGCCGTCCTCGCGATCCTTTGTTCGCGCGCTTATCCGTCGCCTACGCGCGCTCCCGCCTTTCTCTCCGCGTCCTCTCTTTCTCCTCTAACCTACATTACTTGCACCTCTCGAGGAAGCGCCGGAGGAAGAAGCCGGCGGACGACACTCCTCGCGATTACAACAGACGACTCTCCCGTTGCGGAACGCGCGCAAAGCACCGCGGCGCGTAAGTTTTGAGTAATCGCGCCGGCGACGCTCGTTTCCTCCTTCCGGCTCTTTCCCGGGCCCGTGCCGTAATCAGGAGGTTACAGTGCCCGCGTTCCCCTTACGGCGAGATGCGTAATTGGGAGGCGACGGACGGCCGGCGAGGCAAAGGAGGATACGTCGGGCTTTCTTTGGTTTTTTACGCCGTATATAATTGAATGAGTCTTTTTTTTTCTTTTAGACGCGAACGGACTTTCCGAGAAACGCGCGTTTAAATTGCAAATGAAAAACGTTTGGCTGCCGGTTTTTGCCGGGGAGGCTGTAATTTAGTCGGCTGCCGGGGATTTTTTTTAACGGCCGGCGCGTCGTTAAATATCAATAATGTTGTTGCAATCAACTTTACAACTTATGGTCTAATAATTTCCGCTGGGAATTGGAGAGAAGTATGCGGCGCAGTTTCAGTCATTCTTTGGGGTATTTGAGTAGGTTTATTTTTAAGAAAGTTTTCGTTACTTTTACGAAGAAATAGCATTAAATTGAACGCGCCGATTGTTTTGCAGTCGTTCTATAAATTTAAAAGTATTTTAGCTTATAAGGAAATGAGATATTGCGTCGAATTTTCTTCACTGCCTTATAATTTTACATAATTTTTTCAAACATTAAAAGAAAACGTCAACAAATATCGTTAGTTTTTAAAAGAATAATTATTTTAGAAGATAACTGTTTACCATTATTTGAATAAATTACCAGATAAAACGAATCGCCTGACAGTTGAAAAAATTCTAGAACATATTTCTATATCTCCTTTATATGTTGTGTTACTTTTCATCATAAAATTGCAAGTTTTTAAGCAATCGATTCCATCCTTGAGCTACTTTGATTCACAAATAAAGACTTTGAGGCACAATTCAAGGAATGTAAAACGAAGCAGACGACCCATTTTTCCTTCCTCGGACGTCCCAATTTCAATTTCACCCTCTTACACAAAGAACCACCAAAAGCAGAAATTCAAAGCACTTTCTCCCGTCAAAACAGAGCCAAGTGCGCGAGGACGCTACGAATTCAAGACCGCCGATTCCGAATAAAGAAAAATGTAGATCCGAGAGAGAGAAAGAGGAGAATTAAGAAACCGACCGACTGAGCGCCATTGTCCCCTCGCGCCTCCGGTGCGAGCATAATGAACGTACCGTTACGCGCCGCTGAATCTGAGCGTTTCTTTCTTGCGCCGTCGTTTAGTTACCTTCGGCTTCATCTTTTTCGTTCGCGTTTCTTCTGCAATCCGCTGAATTGAATCCTTAAAACAAACAATATTTCAGCGTCGGAGCTGTTTGTTTTAATGAGGTGAGCTAATTCACGCTGCAGAGTGAATTTTTTATTTTGTGAAAGTTCAGTTCGGCAAATAGACATCTGGCTCAAGTTGAAATGGCAGCTCGAGAAGTCGAATACATGTATAAACCGCGTTTTACTTTCTTTGCGCGAAGAAAATAGTACCGGAGGGTCATCGCGTTTACTGACATAAGCTACTTTCCAGCGACGGTCCAGCTGAGGTTATGCATTAAGAATAGAGTAAATTACGCTCCTCGCATTGACAGACTCGGAAATTGACGGCGCGAGGCAACGAACGGAAAAGTGGCTCAGTTAAATAATTGCGGTTCAGCGGCTATTCTCGCAGAAAACTCTATACGCAGAGAAAAACGCACGCGAAACTCTAGCATTACACAGCCCGACGATCTACCAAATTAGTTGAAAAAATTGACGGTTCGCATTTAAGATCGTCGGTCCGTTCGTTAAAAGCCTTTGATCGACGATGACTCCTATCAGAAGTAACAAAAACGCTCGGCGCGAAATCGCGCCTCGGGCGCGCGCCAATGCACAAACAGCAGCTGCAGGAAGTAATAAAAAAAAGTCGATACATTTACGAAATCCTGTAAAGAAATTTGTAAGCACAAAGCATGAGATGGAAATAAGCTGCTTCCTTACAAGATAATGGAACGCGAACGAGAGTGGACTCGCATTACGGAACGTGGCGTTTAGTTACGGTATTGAGAAAAAAAAAAAAAAAAAGAATTTCTAAGGCATCGTACGTGCACAGTGCCGCATTACCGCCGGAATGAAAAGTATAAAAATTTCCGAGTGGAAGCGGGGCTTTATCTCGCTGAATTCAGCTCGATCGAGTCGGCCGGCATCAACAATAAAAAGATAATTACGGAAATTCATTAAGTATGGATTAGCGCGATATTATCGCGGATTATTTTGTAGGAAACCTTTTCTTTTTAAATTCGGAAAAGCTTATTTAATTAGTGTTCCTCGGCTTTAATAGGTGAAAGTCGCTGTAAAATTGATTTTTTGCAAAAAAGCTCCTGGACGGCTTAGAAATTTAAAGAGATAGTGCAGCTAATAATAAATGATTTTTCACGGTGTCTCCTGTATCGTGACAGTTTATTATTTGTCGAAATGTAATATCTATCTTTCTAATTCGTAAAACGAATCTCCTTTTTGTCACAAGTCGAAAGTCGCAGGCGGCAAAACGTCCCGATAAAGTTACTTTCAAAAGATGCTCGCAACTCTGGATTTCCCGAACAAAAACAGCTTTTAGCACGAAGTCGCGAGCATTTTGCAACGCGCATCAGAAAACCGTATACGCATCTGCCGCCTCGAAATTGCGGGGCGCCGATAAAAGAAAACGGTCCCGCGATGAAAATCTGAAAGATCATAACGTTACCGAGCGGCGCAACGAAACCCGCGGCGATCGCAGACCCCGTTTAAAAAAATGATCTAACGTTATTTTAACGGCCGAGCGGCGTCACGGAGCGTTGTGCCGCTCAAAGGCGGGGGGCGTTGCACCAACGATAACAATCCATTTATCAAAGCAGATCTGGCCGCTTTCGACACTGCTGTTTAGAGCCGCTCGGCGTTGGCAAATGCAGCGGCCTTCAAGGATAATCGAACGCTCCGTTTTTAATGTATGCACAGGTCTGAAGAGTCAGTCGAAAGCTTTCGCGTATTAAACGGACCTTGGATTTCACCGACTTGTAGTTTTGGGTTCCCGAAGGCTCTTCTTTAGTCGAACTCTGAAAAGTTTTAAAACTGTTTCGAATTCAATTGATTGTGAGTATAATAAAATGCTGGCCGTTTAAAAAGCATTAAAAATTAATCTAATTTAAACCTTATACGTTGTTTCTTTAAGCCCGTTATTATCTTACGGCCGCAGTCGGTGTATATTATCCACTTGCACTGATTTTGAAACTATGTGGAAATCGATAATTTTTCCAACTTAAACTTTCAATCACCGCAGCGTAAGTGTACATAATAACACTGCGCTCGATCGTAATGAACGTTCTCCTCCTTCGCTTGTTTTTAGTCCCGCAGTATCTCGGCTTGGCTTACACGCGCGATCCAAGGAAAAAGAGAAAGAGCCGGCAAAAAGTCCTGCCACTCTGCAGCCTTGCTCTTTTTTTCCGCCTCGAGAACACACTTCAAAAGCGGTTTTCCGCTTTAAAGTGATTATGCCCGCGCTCTGAGAAGCATTTGCATTCTAATCTGAATGGATTGGAAAAATTTTAGGCTACAGTTTTTTGGTATTGAAAAGCCCAGCGTGCTCGGAACGAGATATTTACATCCGCGATGAAATTCCAGCCGTTTTCAAAATCCTTCTCGATCGCGGGCTCGGAATTTTCTAAACCTATACACGTAGTCAATTTAGAAATTAGGAGAAAAACCTTTCAGGAACGCTGAATGTCACCGGTTCTCGGATCGTAAGTATTCTCGCGGCACTTTATCCGAGCCTAATTAAATTAACGGATTTTTCAAAGAGCAGGCTCGGCTTCCTCGATTTTCCTCGGCGAGCCGGCGACTTCCTCGTGTCGCTTTTCGTTTGTCCTTTCTCCGATTTTCACCTCGGGAACTCTCGAGATTATTTACGAGTTCGCGCGCGGATGCATCATCGGAGCGGAGAACTTTTACCGGGCCGTGCCGCTACGAAATGCCTCCCCTTTGCGCCCAATTTCGTTGATTGCAAGCACTTTTCTTCGCCTCGGGAAAAAAAGCTCGCGCCGCCACTTTGCGAGGGGGAACGGGATTTATCGTGATTTATCGTAGTCGGATATCGCAATAGAAAGTCGTTAATTACATTCCCGGTGAATCAGACGTTTTGAGATTCAAATCGAGTGGCTATTTTCACGCGTTTGTTCGCGCTCGCTTTTGTGCGGTTTCGAGTGCGAGCGGGGAAAGTAAAATTTTCAACTCTTACCTTCGCGGACGCCTATTTTGTGCTCGTACGAAATTACAGCCCGCAGCTTCGTGCGTTGCGGCTAATTTTCTTGCTTTTGAAAATGGAGTTTACGGTATTGTGAGTCGAAATAGAGCGGTTCCCGTCGCGGTAGAAATGCAAAAGGTGGAATAAAATTACAAAGTTGCAAGTTAAGTTTATTAGCCTCGTAAAATTGTTTTCAAAGGCACTTTCGCACAGCCGCGATAATCCCGCAAAAAGAGTCCAATCGAATCTGATTTTATTGAGGCACGCACAGTATTTCCACCGCTCGCCTTCCTCCTCAAAGCCGCCACTTTCGAAATAACAGCGCAGCGAGCTCTGTAACGCCGCGTCGAGGCACTCGGCGGGCAATGAGCGCCGCCTCCGGGGCTCGTAAAACAGCGCCGGCTCGCGATCCGCGATCGATCGATCGATCGATCGAGGCGCCGAGGCGCGCGAGCGCGGGCCTAAAAAGCGCGCCGCCGAAAAAGAGGGACGGAGGCGCCGGCTCGGACGGCCGTTTGACATCGATGGCAACTGGGGTATCGAGGGAACCCGGTCGTCCGATTTTTCCGTGCGATTGGAATTTGACGCAGCTCGTCGAGAGCGACGGCGCCGTTTCTTTGGGGGCAATTAAACGAGCCGCGAAATTCGAGCGGGGACGGCGGGTTTTTAGTCCCGGTGGCTCTGTGGAGGAATTTAAAATGTGAGAGACTTGGTGCAATTGAAATCTAGTACTTCGTATTAACTTTGAGCGCGAGTCTTTCTCTCCTGTTGAAGGACTTTATTGGTTGCAAAAAAGATAAAATAAAATTACTTAAATAATAAATTATTATACAGACTATTTTTTAATCAAGCTATACGTTAAAAAATTCTTTAATTTTATTCCGCACTGCAATTTCACTTGCAAAGGCACGAATTTCAGACCAGTTAATAAAAAGCTTGACTGCGTCGATCAGCCCCGAAATATCGAACCTCCGACAGCTCAACATTGCCGGCCTCAACGCCGACCGGTGCCATCGCGCCCTGAAATTTCATCCTCGCCGCTGGCTCGCGATTCGAGCGTCGCGCCAAGGAGTCGCTTTTCAGTGCGCGTCGCGGGTCGGCAGCAGCCGCGCGCAGACAGAGGAGACGAGCGAGCGCTCTCCTGCGCCGAGCGTCGCTTTTTTTCTCTCTTTTCTTTTTTCGCCCGCCGCGAGACGCGCGAGACCAGGCCCGGAACTGGGTCGTAAGTTCGCGGACGCGCGCAGGGGGGAAGCGACTCGCGATCGAGAAGATGCGTGAAAAAATGCCGACGCTGCTTTCGCAGAAGCCGGGGGGGACAAAAGTAGGCGACGATCGCGAACTGGATCGAGCCTGACGATTGTTTTTGTTGGCGGGCTCTCGTATTTTTCCGCTGAGCGCGAGGTTCGAGGAGCGAGGCCCGCGTTTACGAATCGGACATCACGTTTTATTTTCCGCTTTGTTTTGTAAGTTATGGCGTGGCGCCGAGTTTGGTGCTCCCGCGCGAAATGTAAAGCGGTATTGCCTTGCATACAGGGGATTGCGTCGATATTTGCGTAATAAATTATCGTTACGCTGCGTCTTGTAATCTGGAAGTCGTGGGTCGTAAACGTGGGTATTTGGTTTGAAAAACGTGGCGTCGATTTCCTGATTAGTTATGTATTAATGAATGTCTCCTTACAGACTAACAGTAGGAAAGTCACTTATTTATTGATTTTACTGACGGGGTTTTAATTTAAAAAATCTGATTTCCTTGTGGTTGGAATCACGTTTGATTCTCCAACTAGTGTACGGTTCATCTTAACTACCGCAGTAGTAAAAAGTAGCTCAAAAACCTTACAAGAAGCCCCGAAAACCGGTTCGCAATTTCAATGTCAAAGTAAACCGGTGAACCGAACCGAAGCAAGACTCTTTTTTTAATCAAGAGCCCAACAAGACCCGAAAGGTGAACAGTGCACTGTTAAGCCAACGATTAAAATAATTCCGAGCCATAAAATAATCATAAAATGTCTAAAGCAAAAAACGAAAAGAAGTAGCCAGTTGTGACAGAAACCTAATAGCGGCACTTGCGCCCCGACAACGGCGCAAGAGGCGCAGCATTGCAGCAGGCCGAGTTCAGCAATTTTAGCCCACTCGAAATAATGGTCTCGGCCCGTCGCGAGGCTCCGCGCAATTAATGTCCCTCCGGCGACGGCGCTTCTTGCCTCCCAAATAACAGCGCTCCATTCGGAGCAGGCTAAACGCCGGCGTGAATATTCAATTATCCGGCGGCACGGATTTTATGTTCCGCGCGGGTCGCGGAATCGGCCGCCGCCGCGGAGAGATGCGCCGAAATGTAGGATATGGAGAGAGCCGCGCGGAAGACGTCGGCCGCCGCGGCTTCTCCTTTTTGCCTATAGAAGTTATGAGGTAATTGAACTAGTTGTTGCGGCACGGCTTCGCGAGCCGCCGCGACTGACGGGCGGCTTTCTTGTCGCCGCGAAATCATAATTACGATATACCTTTGGATCGTGTCTCTCTCTCTCTCTCTCTCTCTCTCTCTCCTCGCGTCGGGTTCTTTGCCACTCGTCTATCTTGCGGTTCGATTTTTTTTTCGAGGTAAACATATTGTGCAAAAAGAAAGCAATCGGTCCTGTCGCCAAACCGGCTTTGGATATTCTGATTTTTACGCCTGACGTTTTGATACATTAATCGCTGAAAGAACACGGAAAATAAAGTTTTACGCGCACTTTCTAATATCTCTCCGATACGTCGCACTGTAATATACTAAATTTAAAAACCATCGGACAATCGTGTCGAAAGCTCCCCTCTATATGCTGTTCTTCCACGATCCGCATCACACTACAAACTCAACATTTTTTCCACTCCCTCCAAGCTCCTCGCGAATCCCGCGGCATTCCCGAAAGGGCGCAGAGGCGTTACAATACAACTCCGCGTAGTTCTTTCCCAACGTCGGCCAGCAAAAAAGCTCCCGCTGAAACTTTATAGAGCCGTAAACGATTATCCCCGCGGTCCCGAGCGACAAAGAGCGTCGGCGCGCGATGCAAAAAGTTCCGCCCGACGCTGCACGCTCCCTCGCCAGAATCGCGAATCGTTGCGTCCGTTTCGTAACTCGGCACAACAAAGCCGACATCATTGTATCTAAGCGTTCCGTTTTCGGGCGCGGCTAGAAATCGGATTGAATAACCCGATCCGCCGCGCGAACGAGCGGCCGCGGCATTAGGATTCACGCCGCCGCCGGCGGACGTGCGCATCGGCGGCTCGCGCGACTTCTCGTTCGTCCGCGCGTATATGTACGTACGTACCCCCCGCGCCGGAGTTCTTTCTCTTCCTATTTATGTAAAAGCGCACGCTCCGACGCGGGAATGCCGCTCGGAGATCGATTGTTTTGTTAGAGCGGCAGCTTGTTTGCTCGTAGAAATTGGGAGCGGAGTTCGCTCGTTCGCACCTTTCGAGTGAGGTGAAATCAGCGCAAAAGCTTTGGTTTAATTTGAGAAATTTGGTAAATACGCTTTGTTATTTGCGCGCGTATTTTATAAACAATCGCGCGTAATCGTCACGTATGAAAGCGCAACGCGTGGACGGTATTTACGCACTTTGGCTGTTACTACCGAAAAATTCGGTTACTCATCCCACGTAGATGACGCGCGCAATAATCATTCGTTAAAAAGCGGAAGCTGAGAGGGAAATTTCGACAGTCGACGCATAATACCGAATTCCTTGACTTGCAAAAATTCAACCGGTATCTCCGCAAAGAACGCCTGCAACTTTCAACTCCCAAACAATGAAATTCCAAAATACCGAGAGCACTCGACTTAGCTCGCGCGTCAACCAGAAGCGACATTTATGCAAGCGAATCGCCTCGTTGCGCCACCCAGCGCACAGCCGCGGCGGCGCAGAATCCCGCCCGAGCAGGTGTGCTGCATTTATGGGTCAGTAGGACCTCGGCTGACACACCCACCGGAGAGGTGAAATGACTCGTCGGCGGGTCGCAGTCTCGCGGAGGCTAATGGCTCCGGTGCCGTTACCGGAGCCATTAGCATCACCCGCGCCGATTGCGATATTCCGCCTTCCCGGGATGCGCCTTTCGCCGCCTCCGCGGGCGGCAGGAGCGAATCGTCGCGGAATTCCGAGGGCAGTCGATTTTTCGACGCCGCGGCCTACTTGGGATTGAGAGGTGCCGCGGGGAAGGGATGTGCTGCCGGGCTCGGGAGGAGAGGGCGTGAATTGCGAGAAAGGGACGAGGGTGTGTATAAGAAGAGGTTACTTTTTCGTTGAGGATTTCAATTACGGTGGCTTTGATCGACGGCATTATTGGCTTTGTGAGATCCATATTTACTGCGGGCAAATGATTTAGCTGAAACGAGACCAGCAAGAAAAAGTATTTTTTACCTCGGTTTTAAAAGCACTTCAAGACTGGGTGAATTTTCTGCCTGTAGTTTTTCAGCAGCAACGGCCCTCGCAGAAAAAAGCCAAACTTTTACAGCGATTTTCCGACTTGACCTTGTCAATTTTACTTCTGCAACGATTAATTTGCTCACGCGCGCACGTCTACCGCAATCATGCATTATAATCATCTTCGCCCGATCTCCAGCAGGGAAGTATGCCGGCGCGTCGGCGGAGAAGCTCATGCCGGTCGACGAGTCGCTCGACGAGCGCAACGACGCGGAGATCTACCGGGCGGTGCTGCAGTCGGTGACCGAGTGGGAGTCGCGGAAGCTCCGCCGGGCCCACAGGAGCAAGCGCGAGGTCTCGCGCGTCTGCTACGAGGACGTCGGCTGCTTCGAGGACACCGGGCCCTTCAGCTACCTCGAGATGCTGCCCTCGCCGCCGAAGGACGTCGGCACCAGGTTGGTACACGCGCGGTTCCGATGGGAGATAATCGGGCGAGAATTGGAATTGCGTTTCGAGCGAGCGTTAAAACGGCGGTAAATCGCGTTGATTGGTTAGGCGATAAATTAACTTTACTGTTCAGCTTCTACGGCAGTTTTTAAACTTAAGAGCTATCCTAATGACGGCGATACTAAATTACAAAAATATAAGTTTAGCTAATCGATTTTAAGTGTTAATCGAAAATAATAGTTATGCTAATACGTCGCTTGAACGGCAGTAGCGTAAATTTTAAAGATTCTAATAAACTTTTCAAATTAACTGATTAACATAAGCATTCAAGTAGGTTTAAGAAAGAGAAGAACAACCGCAACAGTTTATAACTTTTGACATTTACCGGTCTAACTGTGTTGGAAGTGCAATAAGAAGAACAGTTTATGCGTCAAAAATCACCACAAAGCATTTGAATACGAAATAGAAAAGACGCTTTTCAAACGCCGGTTTTTAAAAGTACTTAAAAAGAAGATTCTAAAACAAGTGCGCATAAAAGAATTCAAGGCCACTGGCATACGTATAATTTTTTTTAAATACACATAAAAATCTAGAAAACGCTTCTTTTTGCCGTACCGTCAAAATTTATTCTTGTTATATAATGTGTAATAAATAGTTTTTCTTCTACTCGAGTAAAACACGTTCTTAAAAATGTTTTCATCATTTACACGATTATTTTCGCAGAAAGTACAGAAAACACTTTTCAAAAGCAATTCTCCTCAGAACAAAATCCCACTGCGTATAAAATCGCCAAAGTCAGACGAAAAAAAACAAAAAAAAAAAAGAGTCTACCCCGGAGCCTGAATAAAAATAAAGCGCGATCCCTCGAACGCTCTTGCAGATTCTTCGTCTACGGCAGCAGGAGGGCGCGCTCGATACCGATGGAGGTGCCGGCCGACAGCATAACCGACAAGATGAACAACGCGATCGATCCGGATCTGCCCACCAAGGTCATCGTTCACGGCTTCGGCTCGAGCTGCGACCACATCTGGGTGTACGAGATGCGCTCGGCCTTCATGGCGGTCATCGAGTGCAACATAGGTGAGCGAGGTCGCCTTTTGCCGCCGCTTTGTTTTCGGGAGGCAAGGGAAGTTGGAGTAAGATTTGTGATTAAGGCAAGTGGGGTAGATGAATTCAAAAGAATATAGAATGAAAAGGCAGCTGGCTGCGTCAAGATGATTCCCAATAACATAAATAATAGCGCGCACTATTCTCATTTTTGACTGCATAATTCATGAGAATTGCAGTTTTTATACGCTCCAGTTGATGTTCGTCCTCGAAAACCTAATTCACAGGCAATTAGCAGCCATACAAATGCAAATTTCAGCCTCGCACAATGGCTCGTAAAAGAACGCCCAAAGAACCGCTGCTGCGATCTTTGACTGATTCTCTCATCAAGGAGGTCGGCTTAAATCATGTAACTGTGGCTTTTTTTGTCCGCGAAAGTTCAATTTGCAATACCGTTCGTTTAGAAATTCCGGTAGAATAATGCTTTTATTCCGATCAAAAATCGTTTAGTTAATATAAATGCAAATATTTACGCGAACTGTGCCAAAGGTCAAACGGGGAATTCTTTTTTACTTGCTGTATGTAAATTATTTTTAAGAAAACTAAATAACCTTCAATCAGTATCATTGAATTATTTATAAAATAGTATGCTATGCTAAATAAATAGAAACTATCTCTTTTTCGAACACTAACAATTGAAGGGCCGGATCGAATAACGACTTCCGCGCTCGAGTCAGTCGCATAAGCCCCTGAATGTATGTAATCGCTG
>JAWWEM010037704.1:0-14427 GCA_035582935.1 Ormyrus thymus
CCCGCGTTACTACAACATATAGTAATTTTTCTTAAATAGGTATTAAAGTTTCATATGACATTTTTCTCAGTGTATTTGTGAGGTTCGTTTGTGTTTTCAAGGAAGTCTTACTTAAATTTAAACTTAAATTTAAAATTTTGTTAAATCTTTGGGCGCTCGGCTTGTTTTAAGTTCATAAATCGCCTGCAAACAAATAATAAAATCGATGTACTTTACCAAGAATAATCTCGTCCCAGCGTCATGTTTATTTTCTGTTTTTTTTTATTTATAACTTCATAAAGATTTTACTTTTATTTTACGTCTAAAAATATGAACCTAATTATTAATAAAATTAATAGAGTACAATGTATTTTTTGATAAAGAATTTCATTGCACTTTACAATAATTAATATACAATAAAAAAATATTCTTTCAAATAACTTTATTTTAAATTATTATTATAAATTATATATAACATTTTAATAAGCATACTTATATTTAACGAGTTCGGTTATATCATCGTTATTATTTAAGCTTGAATACGTTAATTCGCCTGGAATTCGTTGGACTAATCGATCAGCTATACAGAGAATGACACCGTGGAATCTGCATTCGCGCATAGATATTTAGCTCTTCTGCTATTGATTGTCAGTCAAATGAACTGGAAAAACTTGCTTTATAAGGTTGTAATGTTAAAAATTCTATGAAACGTATTTTATCGACAAAATTGTCACGTTATATTTGCACATTTCCGTGTTATCAAGTGAAGAAAGTTTACCAATATTTCATGGATTTGTTTGCTCAAAATTGGGTTAAAAATAGTGTAAACAACCGATCAATATATTAATGCAAAAAGTTCAACAATATTTAAAGATAAAAGAAATCAGAAACTTTCATCAAATAACAGTTGAAGAAAGTTCAGTTTTTCAAAATGCTAGTGCAATTGAAAAGTAAGTCGAAGTAATCCAGAATGAATTTAGCTGAAACTTTTGCTTGATTGTCAAGTTGTCTGATAGTATATCCTAAAATCAATGAAAATAATTTACTCCATTGCGGTTAGGCATTGGTTAGCAAGGCTCTGAATAAATAAAGTTATCTAGCTTATAGTCTAAAAAATATGTCTCTTTTAAAACTCAGAAAGGAAGCTTTTACAATTTTTTGAAACTTTTATTATGAATATAAAATATGCGAAGGTAGACAAACATTTTGAAAAAAAAAAAAAAAAGTAGCTCCCACTCGACTCTACTGCAGAAAAATGTACAATCCCTCTTCTTTGACTCCGGTGAAAAATTATGCTTCAAAAAAAATAAAAAAAAAACACGCACAATGGCCAAAAAATGTTCATCGGTCAAACACGCGAATCGATCGAGAATCACAAGGCGCGTAAGCGAAAACTAATGATATACGCCGGTTATGCTTAACAAAAGGTGCCGGAAAGGATATCTGGCGGGCATAATGGACGGCCCGAGGGAAAGTTCTCGAAGGCGGGGGGAGGGGGTGGGGTGCGAGTATAAAAAGGCTAAAAAACTTTCCTTAGCCACTCCGGTCCACGCGCCCGCCGGTAAAATACGTCCGGCCTGGTTACGTCATTTTTCGAATTGACGACGCGCAGATAAAGAACCCGAGCGAGCACGCTTAAAGCACGGAGCTTGGAATGCGAGGGACGGAGGGTGCAAGCTCGCCACATCAATATTCAAATAACGATCACCGGATAGCGTATAGAAAGCCGGCCAACAATGTGGAAAAAGGGCAGTCCCCTTCGCGGAGCGAGCCGAGAAAAATATCACCTTGTCGCCGGAGTAAAAACACAGACATCAGAGTGATAATGGAATATCGCCCTTCCCCCTATCGCGTGAATGTTTTATTTATTTCCTTGGGCCTCGTGGGGCTAATGCGGCGAGTAAAGCGATATCAATGACGAGATTTTCGAGTTTTGCTTTTATTGTACGAGTTTTTTTATAGTCGATGTAATTTTAGAGTTCCTTTTTATTTTTGAGATATACAGTAATGATTAAAAAAATGAAATAGTCCTTCCTGAAGCTGGACGTTTTGAGAATTTTCCTGACGGCTGCACAATATTCCTATAGAAATGTAAATATAGTACAAAACAAAATGTCGATTTGTTTTGTAATCCGGCTGCAGCTGTCACATTTTTCTGCACATTTGTATCCATAAATTTTCAGCTTACACAACCCGCACTGCAAATGTGCGTACTTTGTGTATGCGCCCTTACCGACAGATATAAAAAAAACACAGATAAATCATTTTTACAACTTTAAGTGTTAAAAAATGTCGCGTTGGCGAATCAAGATAAAAGATAATAATAAAAATTTAATCTGTTTCTTTAGCAGCTGTTACGGTTTTATAAATCTTTCTTTCGCGTCGTTCAGAGGGAACATTAATTTTTAATTTCATTTCATAATTACTTGAAATTAATTAAAGGATTTTGTCCGCTTGTGCGTATATGTTTAGAGCTTTTACTTTTTATTCTCCTGAATACTAAAGTTTAATTAAGCACCAGAGAAAAACACGGACGAGTGCATCCCCTGAAAAAGTACCAAATATGCATGCAATTTTGCATGCGTTATATACTTGACTATCTCATTAGCATATACTTGGAAATTCAAAGGGAATTTTTTTTCTTGGATCGTTTATGTTCTATTAAATATTTTTCAATTTGTTGAACACGTAAAATATAGCAAGCTTTAGCGTTAATAATAAATGTAAGAATAAAAAAAGTGAAATCTTTACAGTTTAAAATCGTTTTAAATTTAAATAATGCCTTTCAACTCGTTAAAGGAACGTTTCATATATAATATTGCGTTAAATATTATTTTGCAACTCATAACATAAAAGTTGAGATGCAACCGTTTTAAAAAGCTTAAAAAACGTTGCATCCTAATTAACGAAGTACCCTTGATTAAAAGTCAAGAATCTTCTTGTAAAAAAATTACTTCCACCTCTGATGCACAAACACACGTGTGTGCTATCTCGATGCACCTATATGCTTTGAAATAATGGAGGCCAATCTGTCCGACGATCTCACTTGATAGATTGACGAAAGATCCTATCGAAACCTTTTCACGATTTTGTATTTTTGTTATACTCTTTTAAATAATACTCTGATGCATCTGTCTGATATCCCTCTGCAAGCCTAACTTCGAACCCTCAAGAATTTCAAGTGCCTCGCCAACCAAAGACAAAATATTCATAATCAAATAACGAAACTTGAAGACTCCGCCGTCGGAAAAGCGAAGCGGCAGAGACGCGCGAGGCGTGAAAGCGCCTGGGTAGTTCGATCGCAAAAACGTGCACGGCAAGCTCGAGGCCGATTACGAAATTAATATTAGAGGCGCGACTAGCACTCTTTGACCCATTTCCCTGCTTCCACCATCTACCGGCGTTGATAAAGTCACTCGACTCGCTTGATTGACGCCCCCGACGTTCGGATAACCGCGGCGCGGCGCAAGACATTGTTTATGCGGGCCGCGATGTAATGCTCTCTGGCTTTTTGCTCGCCGATGTTAGATTTTTCACTGAGAATAACGCTTTAGTACTCCTACTACCGGGCTAAGCTTGAATAAGACTGCCTGCTTTCATCGTAAAATTTTTACCTCTCGGGGGGCTTTTTGTTAATGCAGCCGTCAGTTTTACACCGGCAGTAAACGCGTATTTTTATTTTTAATTAGGCTAATGTTTCTTAATATACTAGCGATCTTCTAATTATCGCGTCTTTTGAATGTTTTGTTTACGTAATTAATTCGTGATTTACAAATTTTTATTATTTAACAGGTAAATAATGAAAATAGATATACGTATATACATATGCAGCAGCGTTGTTTCTGGTTGCCGTCTACGCTCGTACTCTATGATTGTACGCAACTAGCGACACTGTAAGATGTACAAGAAACTACAATCAAATGGAATATAATTGTTTTTAAATCAATGCTTTTTACATGCTTTGAACGTACTCTCAAAAGCATTGAATATTTATTAAATTAAAGATTATAAGTCACAGATAATCAATTGTAAATCAATAAAACTCAATTGTATATTATAAATAAATAATATTAACAAAATTTATTGCAATAACACTTACAATTTATATAGAATCATCAAGGCTATAGCTTTAGAAATTAATATTTGATTATCGAAATAACTTCTTTACAATGTACATTTACTGAAATTTCAATTATTTTTGTTATTATTTACTAATTGGGTCATTAATTCTGTTGACTCAAAATTTTTACAATCTCCTGTCTTATTTATACACTGATTTGTCAAAACTGAATCATTTACCGTCTCTAAATGTAGTTTATTTCTATTTAGAGTTTTTTCCAATTTTACTGTACTCCAAATTCTCTCGCGTTCTACATTGCTGTGCGGAATTATTAAAATATTTAAAACAAACTTAGCTAAATTTCGAAAAGAGTCAGTCTCATTTAAATAGTAAGTAATATAAATTTCGAACCAAAATGTACTTATTTCTGTGTTAATTTCTCTTAAAAAATATGGAAAGTCATCGTGAAATATTAAACCTGTACACTCATTTATAATTAAATGAACATCAGTTTCATTTTTTAAAAATATTCTATAATACTGTGTTAAAATTTGGATACAAGTAATGTTTTCTTGTTAAAAAATGGGAGATAAAGCGTTATTAGGCGAAATGCAGTACTTTATCAAAAAAATTATTTTGTAAATTATTAAATATTTGTTTCATTTGTAAACCCAAACGTTGCAAATATTTTTTTCTAGCAATTGCTATTTATTCTCCGCAGTAAAATGAAGTAAATCTGGACTATTTATTAAGGTATTGGTCTCATTTCCTATTTACTTGGTTTACTTACCTTAAAAAAGATTACAAGTCAATTTTAAATATATTAGCAATTTATTTTATTACAAGTAAGATTTTTTTGAACTATAATAAGTATTTTATTACTTTAGTAATAAATAATAGTCAAATTAAGTGATAAATATTTTATTAATTTAATTAATCATAAAGTTATTGGAAAAAAATTTTTTAATATTTAGATAATTTATTTAAAAAATAATATTTTTCATTAATATTTAATAAATACTCAATGCTTTTCAGAGTATGTATAAAGCATGTAAAAAGGATGTAAAAAGCATTGATTTAAATACAATTATATTCCATTAACCCATCCCATTCAATTGCCCGCTGAGGAGTCAGTTGTACATTATGCAGTGTCGCTAGTTGCGTACAATCGTGGAGTACGAGCGCAGACGACAAGCAGAAACAATGCTGATTTGCAGGAAAATGCTCTCTGCTCTTGAATGAACATAATCAAAATCCTATTAAGACAATAGCGAACAAATGAATTTCGAATAAACAAGCGGGGAAACGCCAACGGCAGCGCGCGCGAACCAAAACAAGCGCGCTTATCGCGCGGTCATATTTATGGCCGCGCTTCGTTCGCAAATAGCCGGGGCGAGTGCAGCGTCGGCTCAACATTCGTCGCAATTAATCGAACGCAAAATATTTGCGATTAATTCGGCGCGCACACGCGAGAAAGTCGCCCCCTCCGCGCCGGAGAAGCCCTCGCAGTCGCAATGTAGGCCAGAGTCGGCCAGAGTCGGAGCACCGGGTGCATTATGCATATTACGCTTTATAACGGCGAGCATTAATTACGAGTTATCGAGGCTTCGACCCGGAACAGTTGGCTGCTTCCTTGCGAGCAGAGCCGCGGGAATCGCCGGAGTGCGTTTTCGAGAAGAAGCCGCGATTGCTCTTCGGAGATTGTAAAGAGATTGCGCAAGTTTTAAGGGATTTTTAAGTGCTTCTGCTGTAAATTTTAAGAGGCTTAAGACCACCGAAATTTCCTTCGCTAATACCTTCCGAGCTACGCGAGGGGCGTGTTCGTGGCTCGTAAAAAAATTCGTAAAATTGAGCTTCCCACGGTCGCTGAAAGATATCAAGGTTTAAATTCGTTTTCTAATAAGAAATTTGCCGTGCTCAAAATAAATCATCAGTAAATCGCTCACTGGCTCACAATGTCAAATTGCATATGCTCAATATTCTTGGCTACTTTGTCGCAAGCTCGCGTAACAAAAACGAAAGGTTCATTTACCGAACGATAAATCAGTCCGGCTAAAATTTTTTGCAACTTTAAAGTCACGCACGCCGCAGTCCTTCCGCTATCACGTCCCTCGCCACATCAATCACGCGAAAGCGTATACGAAGGAACAAGCAGCGCTTTAATAACCCGAGCTTATCGTCCGGGCTCGCTCTGCGGCGGGACGCGAAAGCGCGAGAACAGGGCGAGGCCCCCGGTCGTCGACTCGCCGCCGTGTAAACAATCTGGAGTATGTGTGCCACGGCTGTCAAGGTCGCGCGCTCGATGTAACAAAGAGAGAGAGAGAGAGGCCGATAAGAAGAGACGCGCGAATTTATCATCGCGGCGCGCTCCTTCTTTTTTTCAGCTCTTATCGACTCGTTCGCGCGCGGAAACTGGGCCGCGCGCCTGATTTGCTTTGTCGCCTGCAGCCGAGCGGCTGGAAGAGGAGGCGAGCGTATCTCCTGAATTCTAAGATTGTGGACTTTGTCGCGCGGCGATTCTCAGTTCGAGCGGATCCCCGTCGGAGGGGCTGCGGGAAGCTCGGCTCTTTGTGAGCATTTTCGTTCGACGTGATTTAAAGCGGGGATTCCTTTTGTGCCCGATGTACTGACTGGCCTTGCTTTCAGAGCTTTGAGTGAAAGCAAAAAGTGCACCTTGCCGCATTTTACCGGGGTATTTCGGACGCGAAGCAGAGGCAGGAAGGAGATTTTGATAACAAACTTTTACGGACGGTGGGTAATATTAGTCAAAGTGCATATTACGTAAATCTCATTAATTTATTTCGGAATGAAGACATTTAGGACATAAAAGCGCAAAGTTTTTCAATTTTTCACGATATTCTGTAAAATTTTTAAAATATTTCGATTAGTCTAAAAGTGGTAAAAGTTTGCGGGGCAACGAGCGTTATGCACATTTATATACAAATGCAGATATTATAATATGTAAATACCCTTTACGGGTTGATACGAAATTTTCGTTCCCCTTTTTACTTTATTAACTCTTGTGAACAGAGGGAAGTTTTTTGTTAAATTTGGCGAAAGCATGAATTTTAAAGAGGAAATTCTGGCTATTTAAATAAAAAACAATAGCTTTCAAATATTATGACCGCTTAATTTTTAGTATTATCTTTTACTTATGGATTTAATTTTCCGTTTTAAAATTCATTATCGTTAAAAAGAAGCTATTCCATCATTAGCAACATTGAATAAACGAAAAAAAGGGAAAAAGTTCTGAAACAGTAATTAAATATTTACTTTTATTGAACTTTACTTTTAAAGGAAAGTTTTAAGTACATTTTAAAGTTAAATGATTTCCGCGATTTGAGATTTTTTCAGAGTACTTTAAGATTACTTCCGACTTTCTTTAATTTCATTCGTTATTCGCTACTTTTACGTATGAAAAAAAGTTCTCCCAAATAACAGTCCGAACTTTTGTATAAACTAAATCGGTAATGAAATGAGAGTGATTCGCCGCTTTAAAAAAAACACTCGAACAGCAATTGGGAAAGTTAAGGCATTTTGAGGTCGGCCAATCCAGCGATATCCTTCCATTTAGTTAAGCCAGTAGTGTGAGTACCATTACGGTCGGACGAACTCTGCGGTCCGATTAAATGTAACAGTTCTCTCTTAGTTCGCTAATGGAGATTGATAACGGCTGTCCATTCGAAACATTAAACGAGATTTTGATGTCTTTAGGATCGTAAATGGTCATTATTTTTAATAAATGGCGACCGCCGCATATTTTCGTGCGCTAAACAAACAGCGTTAACGTATAAATTCTAAGAGAACGAGTCAGTTTTAAAACATTAAAACGAATTTATGCGCGCATAAAAATTCAGTTGTAAAACGTAAAAAAAAAAGTAATATCGGCATAATTTTCATATTATACTTTTTTTCATATTTTTGAGAAAGCAGTAAAATTTGAGAAACTATTGTTAAAAATGTTAATTGGGTGCAACTGCAAACGTAAAGTAAAGAGACGTGACGGGACCATTTTGCAGAGTCACCAAAAAGGCTGTCTCACGGCCGTCTTAACTAAAGTGCTCTTCTCAAGACACAAAATTACTTTAAACTTCTTAACTCTTTTTGCAACTCTGATCTTCTATACACTTCACGTATAAAACTTTCAGCATTTAGAATTTGATAGATTATTGTGAACTATGTGAGATTTACTTGTTAGTCTTTTATTTTAATATTGTTTTCCTTGTTTAATTTATTTGTTTTTACATTTTATTGATAATTTATAATTACTAAATGAGAAACGATCATTATGCAATAATAAAGCAAAAATATCTGAAACAAGTATGTCATTAATATTATAATCAATACTATTTTATCCTAATTAATTAACCGAGATGACAGGCACGTTAAAATTTCCGGATGATTTGCCAACCATGAAAAATACATTAAATAAAATAAAGAGAAAGTGTAAATTAAAAAGTTCTTTTTCTGCTATAAAATGAAGCTGCATATTTTTTGAGAATTTCCCCGGCAGTCTGAATGCTTTGAAATAAGAACGGGTATAAAAGAAATCGATCGCAGCAAACAGCGCGGCTGCAAATTAATTGGAAATCCGAAAAAAAATTCAAAGACAAAACTTTCATTGCCTGCAACAAAAGACTCTTTTTATCGACACTAAAGCTTCCTCGTTTCGCCGCAGATTTTTCTGAACGTTTCAAGTCGTCCATTAATGCTTTCTAGATTTACTCCTTACTCGTCTTTCACTCCTTATTTATCTGACCGCTTCGTTCTCCTTTACCGCGGCGTCACTTTTATTCCCTCCCCCCGCCTCCTGCCCCTCTCTTATTTCACCTTTAATCTCTCTCCCGCGCGAGATTCCGTCTTTTATCGTCACCTTCAATCCTCTCTTATATTCCCCGTCCCTACCCTCGCTATTTCCGCACTCTTAACCCCGCAGCCGTTCGCTCTCACCTCGGCGGGCATTCCGATGAAGCGGCATGTCTGCCGTATCTTGAGGTCTCACTCAGTCGTCGTCGTCGCGTGAATTTTGCATTGGTGTGCGTGAGGATCGGGGCCCGTCGGTGCAAGAAGAGCAAGCTCGTAAAACGCAGGGATGAAGCGCAACTCGCTTTGCAAGCCCGGACGAGGGAAGGACGCGTTTTACGGCCGGGGAAGAAAAATTTCCACCTGCAGCCTTTTTTCGCGCCGAGCACTTTTGCGCGGCCAAGCGACTGCAGCGAGTTTCTCGCGGGAACTTGTTTATTTTCACCTTTTTAAGGGCGCTTCTGTCGGATGTCTCGAGGTGGAACGAGACGGGGGGTTTATTACGTTCTAGGTGGAAGATGATGCGGGAGCTTTGTTATAGATATCGGTTACTTTTCTTAGACATTTGAAATTTTACATCCAACTGTAATCGAATTGATAAAGCGCTGCGAAGCCCTTCGTGTCACCGAAATGCGCGCGAGGGACGATCGGATAGCTATTTCATTATTATCCACGAAACGCGTAGCCTTTGCGTTGCTCGACGCTCGACGGCGAGTAAGAGTGACGCTCGGCGATTGCCTCGCTATCTTCCGGGGCCGACGTTGGTCCTTTGCTGTAGCCCTGGCTGTACGAGGCCCGCAGACGGTGCTCCACGGAGTTGCATTGTGGTAAACTGGAACCTCCTGAGAATGATGGGAGTCGGGGGTGGCGAGCAGTCGTCAGCAACGTCTTGTCTTTGGGCGAGTCCGAGAGCCTTCTGGATATTAAAGGAGCCTCCTTTCGGCCAGGATCTCGGGCTACAGGGAGCGAAGAAGTTTTCGACGATCGTCCCCGTTCTGCCCCCAATCTGCAACGTCCCATTTCTATTCTAGCGAGGCTCTAATCCAGGCGCGGGAAATGTAAACTGTATGCGATGTCTTGCAGCAGCGGTCGCTGTGGGTTAAATTATTCTATAACGTTCTATAATTACGTTTGAATATGCCCGTTTTAAGGCACATTAACAATCAATATTGCAGACATTGTCAATTACATTAACGAAAACCATTGTACTACATCCGATATTAATTTAAATGATAATAATACTATTTCATATTATATTGCCAAGCGAGCAACTTAAATACAATTGTGCAGAAGAGAGCAATATCCAAACTTAACGAAAACCATAATAATTTCAGCACAAAACATTCGATTGAGAAGCAGCATTTGCATTTCAAGACTCTTGCAAAGAACGCGAAGACGAAAAAAGACAAAAGAACTCGGGACTTCTAAGTTTCTCCGCAGATAAGACCGCAGCGTCGGCGCAAAAGAGGGAATTAAAGGAAAAAAGTTCTGAAGCTGCAGCGCGCAAAACGTCATCGTTAAGGTCCGGCTCGACGTTCGCGACGTTTCGCGCGGATAATTCGCGCCTCTCATAAGCGCTGAAACAGAAGCAGCCGCGCAGTTCTTTAATTAAAATGTTAATTACCCGGCGCGAGCCAGGCTCTCCTCGGTGCTTCGCGTCGGTTGTAAGATCTTGTCGGATTGGTTTTTCGGCGGTCGGTAAGAGGATTCGCCTGTAAGTGGCGCGAAGAGGTGCTTGCGTATACGAAGGAGCGCGCTTCGAGCCGCGGCACACCCGCTATAAAAGACTTTTCCCGCAAAGCTCCATGCTTTCGAGAGGGGCGAGCTTCTTATAACAGGAGCGGGAGCAGTTCCTATTATCTGATAAGATTTACGATAGCAAGGCTCGCGGGGATTAAGTTCCATTTGCGATCGCTTGATGGCCGATTAAGGCCTTTTAATTTAGACTATACGCCCGGATTATTTCGATGAATTATTGCGGCGCCAGACTGTTTAATTCGCAAGGAATATCGCTCGCCTCGAACAAAAAAACAACATTGGAATACGAAGCGTAAAACGTTTCCCCTGTTTAAAAGCTTACTTCCCATTTAAATTCTATTCAAAAGCTTTACGTCGATTTGCTCGTTAAGTAACTCATCCGTGCCCACAAGCCGCAACGGCCGCCGATAAAATATCGATAGGTTTTAAAAACGTCTGGCCTCGAAGGTCCATCGGGACTCCCATACATTCCGAAAGGGATAATCCCTCCCACCGAGCGCTACACCGTCGCGAAGCACTCGAGATGCGGCGGGCGTCTCGCAGCAGCATCGGTAGCAGCAGCCAACTCCTGAAAAGTCCGAGTCCGGCCGCCGGCGTTGTCGCCCGCCCCCCCCCCCCCCCTGGGAGAAGGAAATATTCCCGGCACGCTCGCCGCGGGTATTCGTTGCCGACCGCTAAATATCCCGCCCCTGGCCTTGCGCTCCTTTTATTGTGCCCGGGACTGTCTCTGCGGCTGTGCGCAAAGGCAGCTGCTTGCTATATTTGCCCGGGTAGGAGATTTTTTTTTTATTGCTCCTGCGGAATATCGATCCGCCACTGGAGCAGCGTCGCCGTGTCGCGCGACGCGAAGGAAAAATCAGAATGATACGCGGGGCCCGATAAATTTTTATTCGCGCGAGGTACGAGGAACGATTTACGGCGACGTCGCCTTGCTTATTGAGTTGCAAAGCTGGGGGGAAATTTTTGAATAGGAAACAATGGCTCGGTCGTTTTGGGTGCTGATTGCATCTATGGCTAAGCATTGGATTAATTTTAGGTATGTCGTTTCAGGATGCAAACAAAAAATTTGAATACAATAAAGACAACTATTGGTAAACAAAAGTTTGTGCGAGATAAACTTATTTTCAGATATCCAAAGCTATGTGTTTGCTATGTGTAACTGCATTTTAAATTTGAATAGCATTATTATAAAGTTTCAAGCCCGAATTTGAATTTGAATCCGGTCTGTTCATCTCTCTTCAACTCCGAACTGTCCACTCCGACCAGTACCGTCGCAGCTTTGCATTAAACACCGCGCGGGCAAACTTCGCGCTTCATTAAACGCTCGCTCGTTTTTATTCTCCCCGAAATAATTCCCATCCAAACGCATTAAACCGTTCCGGCGGCGTTTATTCCGCTTCCATTTGTAACTCGGCTGAATTTATCGAGGCGGCTTTCGCGAGCTAACAGTCCGAATTCTCCGGATCAATAGGCATTAAACCGTCGACGCAAGAGTTCTCTAATTAACGGAATGAGATGCACGAGGACGCGCGCGCGCGTCTCGTTATTAAAGTCGGCGGCCGAAGCTGTTGCTCGAGGCAATTTGCCTCGAGGCCCGCCGGATGACACAGCTTGCGCCAGCTTTTTTCCGCTATTGCTCCGCAAGCTGATCCTCGCCTTTTTTTTTTTTTTGTTTTGCCGCGCTGTGCTTCTTCCGCGCGCGAGGTATACGACGGCTCGGACAACGCCCGAAACTTTGGCCGTCGGCTAACTTTTGCGGCAGCTCCTTTGCTTTGGTTTTATTGCGTTGTATAAGCTCGCCTTCGTATAATGCAAGGGGAATGCTTGTTTGTCTGTTTGTTTTTACAACGAGACGAGGCGGAAAATTCAATTAGGTAAGTGTGTGCGGGGACGACTGGAATAAGTATACTTAACGGGGCAGTATTTTTTTATCACGATAATTTGTTCGTTAGTGTTATTTTTGTTGCTGGACGAAAGTTTCCTTTCCTCCTGGCCAGAGAGTCGTTAAAAAATTTCGGAGGATTCGGGTCAGGAAGTTGACGAATTTAATTATTTTGTATGTTTAATAATAGGTGTCTTTTAGGATTGTCAGGCGTGTGCAAGTTTTTATTGATCCGCTGCAGATGTTTAAAAATAATAAGTAATAAAATGGTTCTTTTGTATTGATTTGGACAAACAATGACACGCTATTAATATTTTTTGCCAAGGGCACTCTAGATTAAAGGAAGGAAAGAAGAAGCCTTCGAACGAGTAAAATACTCTTCGCAGTAAATTGCAATATTCGCCGGAAAGCAATGACTGGATATGGATCGCCTCATTCTCCCCCGTAAACAATAAAAATTCGAAAAAAGGAGCCGTATACCAAAGCCAAAGAGGAGAATCCCTGCTAAATCACAGCTGCCGTGCAATACATAATACATTCCACAAAAGCTCTCCATTTGCCGCTCCGACCTGATTCCGCGCGCACTCTTTTTTTTTCTCCTCGCACTAATCCGCTCTGGCTAAAAAACATGCAAGCCTTCCACCAAAAAGCTTCTCCGCACAAAGGAAGAATTGCGTTCCAGCAAGAGATTTCGTTTGAGAGCGTTGGCGGTTTACTGGACGTCGTGCACAGTTTTTTCTCGATCGCGAATTCGTAAAGGTTTGCTTTTGACGAGCTGCGTTATTTACATTCTAGTCTGCGATAGCTTAAAAATTTTCGTTAAAAGCACTTATTATACTATGTGTTTATAAATTCACAATGATCGAACGGTCAATGAATTATTAATCTTATTCAGTTGTGCAATAATAATTGAAGTATTGAAGTATTCATCGCGGTAATCATATTACATGCATGCAATCGGTGCCATTCCTTTAAATTTACTCAATTTTCCCGAATAACTAAATGGTATTTCGTTTAATTTTCATTTCGCTTTACAAATTAAAAATCCAAATACGCTCATTCCCGCAATAAAAGACGAAGCATAAAATCGTTCTCTACGCTTATCGCGCGCGTTCTCGGGTGAAAAATTTTCCGAAAAAAAAAAAAAAAAAATAAAGATTGACAAAAGGAGCGCGAGAAGCGCGGAGGGTGACTTCTTAAAGCACCAAAAGGAAAATCAATAGCGAAGCTACAATGCAATCGCGCGCGTCGAGGCACTTGACCTTTTTCGGGCCTCTGCCCTGAGACTCGCGCGCGCGCGCGCGACCGAGTGCTGATTGTCGGTTATTTCGCCTCCTAACTCAGATCGGAACAAAGTTAATTGAGGAAGTCGAGTCGGGAGGCGCCGAACTTTCGACTCGTCCCGATTCGGCGAACGCCCCCCCAAGAAGATCCCATTTTCCAAGCTCCCACGAGTCTCGAGTGGTGATTTACGTAATCACTCGACGAGATCTCCCGTCAGGTGCTCTCTCTCTCTCTCTCTCTCTCTTCCTCTCGTCGCGCGTTCGCTGTTTTATTTTTCCCCCCTTCCCCGCCTCCCCCGTCCCTCTTGCCTCGAGTTCTCTCACCTCTTGGCGCGAGTTCAGAAAACAATTTCAAGTTTTCGCGTGACCGCATCCGTTAAGTGCCGGCCGGCGGATCAAAGCCCGAATTGAAGCTGCGCCGAGAAATACGGAGCTAAGAAGTTCGAGAGACAATAAAGGCGCGAAAAAGAGGTCTGCGGAAGTGACGGCGAACCATTTTTCACGTGAGACCGGTGAAGGGGCTCGGTGCTTTTGTGCGAGGTTAGTTATCCCAGTGCTGGTTGATAGTTGCTAGTGTACAAAATTAAATAATCTCAGTTTCATTATAAACTAATAAAAATCATTGAAATGAATGAATGTTCCTTGCGGTAAGACAAAGTGAT
>JAWWEM010037715.1:0-14426 GCA_035582935.1 Ormyrus thymus
AATCTTTTTTTTTTCTTCTCATATCTCAAGTTACGATACAGAATAGTAATTTTTACTCCTTTTTTTCTCTCAGTGTATATATCACAGTCAACAAAAGGCCGCGTTAAAAGTACGATCTCGACTCGAGCTTAATTCCCCGAGAAAAAATCGATATAACCGTCAGCCCCCCATCCCCTCCCTCCATCCGCGACGATACCAAAAAAGTTTCTCGAGCCGCGAAGACGACGCAGCCCGTCGGTCGGCCCCGAGGCCGCACGCGAGAAATTCGTCGCGGCAAGCGAAAACATCCTGGCGATCGGCTCGTCCGCGCGGCCATCGATTCCGCGTACACCAGCAGCTCCGCTCCGTGCCAGGAAGCAACAGATACGCGAGAGAGGGCAGCGCTACGATCCCACGAAAATCAGGCCGAGATATCGCATTATTGCCCCGCGTTGCGAAATCAGTCCTGAGCTGGCCAATACCACCGACGCGAGCGAATCGTCGCGTGACGATGCAAGCACACGTATATTAAATCAATATCCGCAGCGAGATCTTTCCTTTGCCACCTGCACGCAGCGGGCGCACTATGCGGCGAGACCTCCGCTCGCTGCGCGTCACGCATACGCCTCTCGGCTAGCCAGCCTTTTTGCCCTCGGAGCGGAGCCCCGAGAGCTCGGGGACGTCGCGCCTCGCGGATTGTCGCGCGGACGAAGACTCCCCAGCTCGTCGTCGCCAGCATCGAGAAGCCTTACAGCGCCACGCTCGCGTACACCAGCAGGTCCGACCTCCGCGCGGCCTGCCCACAGACCCAAACAACACTCCCCGATCGATCCGCGCAGGCCTGCACGCTTTCGTCCGTCAATGGCAATACCTACCAGCGCGTCGCCGAGGAGGTGCTCCCCGCTGACCAGCCGCCACTGCCGCGACGACCCCCTCGGGAATATTCACTGGTGAGAAACGTGCGGCCGCGAAAACGACTTGGTGCGGACGACTCGCTCGCTCGGGCTCGAGGAGGCGATGACGACGACGGCCTCCCCCACCCCCACTACCCCTCCCCCGAGGGGGCGCATGCTCGGCCGGTCGATCGCGCGCACGGCTCCTGCGCCCGCGCACTCGACCCCGGGGGGTGAGAGAGAGAGAGAGAGAGAGAGAGAGACACCCCCGCCACCCCTCGTAACCTCCATCCGGGTCGAATGGCGATGGTCGGGGGAAGAATGCCGAGAGGCTGCTGGATGTGTGCGGAATGAGCGCCGCCGCTCGCTCTCCGCTCGGGGGAAAGCTCTTTTTTTCGGAGGAAGGGCTGCTGCTTTATTGGGCGGACTTATCTCGGAGGTGGCCGCTGCGGGAGGTGTGTACGCGGACTGCGGGGAGAAAGGTGCTGGGCCGCCGTCGCGAGCTGGAGGAGGGTACGGCCCCGATGTGGTCTTCGAGCGTGATTCATCGGGCGCGGAAAATAAGGGAGGCAGTGTTTTCCGTTAATCCGAGAAAGCTGGATCGCTTCCTGAGCAATGTCAATGTTTCAACAGCGCCGCTGGGCTGCCGCACGAATACATGGCCAATATTACGTTGTCAATTGAAATATTTAAAAGGGAGCGTCCCCACAGACGGCAAAAGATCTACGCACCTACATTCCGCTTCCCGCGGGTCACCCGGTACATGCAAGAGAAACCGCTCCGATTCCAACGGACGACCTCTCGAGGAGGGGCGCGAGTTCGAAGGAATCCTTGCCTCCCCCCCCCCGAGGAGCTCGACGACTCGGCGCTATCGGAAAACGATTGGCTCGATTTCCCGGGGCTCTCTCCTCCGCGGATTTTTCGAAAACGCGCCGCGGAATATTTATATGCGCCGCGGATTATCTCTCCGCGGCCGCGGCCAGTTTGTATGTATCTGTCGGCCGCCTGCGAGGTTTAGTTGTTTGAAGAAGCTGCGCGGCTTTAAATTTGTTCCCGCCGTTACTGCAGGGGGGGGGAGGGGGAGCGTAAAATTTTATTGCGGAGAGCATCGGAAGTGTATACTTGGGAATTCGCGTCTCAATCAAGTGCGCCGCGTGGAAATCGTAAACAAAGTATTAAATGTTGAGAGGGCCGAGCGGTCCGGATCTCAGGAAAAGTAAAAAGTGGGAACGTAAATAATTTTCTGAACTTGATTAAGCTCGTACGAAAAGGATAATTTTAATGATGTTCTGTTAAACTAGTTGAAAACCGGGAATTCTGCAGCTTCTATGTTCTTGTGTTTACGGCTTTTCTGAAAGCGTTTACTCGAGATTCGCTTCAAGTGATCTTATTAACTTGAAGACTTTGTAGTGCACCTTTGTAAATTGTAATTTCATTAAATTTTAACTTAAAGAATTCTCTATAAACTGTTCATCGTACATTTTTTACTCGACAAATGCAATACTAATTTACCCCATACTACCATCTCCTTTTAAATGCAGCTAAACTTTTAAGACGAGTTACGCAATACAAGCCGTTCCCTTTAAATCGAGCATTAATCTCCCAATTAAGCTTCCACCGAGTTAAAAATATATATATTTCTCCGAAGCAGCGATAAATCCTTAACGACCCACTTATTCCCCGCCAATTCGCCGAGCCGACAAAATTCCACCCAGCCGAAAAAAAAACCGCTCAACCATCAGCAGCCCCCTGCACCCGTAATCCTTTTTCCAGATCGTCCGAAGCTCCTCCGCCCTTCCTCCCAGCCGCGAGAGCATCATCTCCTCTCCCCCTTCGACGCGCCTCCCCGCCGGCCGCGGAAAAGCTCGACCCAAATTCAACTCGGCGGCGGCGGCGGAAAATCAAAAGCTCCGCGAGCTCTCGCTCTCGCTACGATGACTCCGACGCTTGCGCCGCGCGCTTTGTTCCGCCTCCGTGCACGGACAGACTTTGTCGAGCTTCCTTCGCCTCTCCCCCAAGACGGCCCGTCGCTCGATTTCGCGTATCGGCTTTCGCCGACGGCTGCTACTGCTCTGCTCTCTCCTTTAATCGCCTCCGGACTCTCCGCGGCGCATCTGCGAGTTAAGGGGGAACTGCCGGCAGGGCTGCCGAGTGCACTCGGGCAACTTTGGCGGTGTAATCGGGTTACGACGTACGAGCCGCAGGAAAGCTCGGGTGGAGAGGCGACGGGAGAAATAGAGAGACGGTTCGTCGGGGGTTTCAGGAGGAAAAATGCGCAAAGGGGAGGATGCACGTGTCGGTGTGCAGGCTAAAAATAGGGGGACTCAATGAAGGCGACGCGCGTCACCGTCCAGCAGAGCCGCTTAATATATCGAGCGATTTGCATTTTTTTTTTTTCGTATTTTATATTAGGTTCATTTTGGTGGGGTTTGACGTGAAAATGGAAAGATTTCGATTTTTTAAGTGTGGCGAGTGAGGCTTTAAACTGACAAAAGTTAAATTTGTATGGCAGTACAAGCATCTTCCGATGTAATGAAATTCAATAGTTCCGTTCTGTTTCATAATGCAGACTTCTGGGCAATACAATGTCTTTATCATGTTCGTGCAACGGTTCTATTTTCACTGTTCAGCAGAACAAACAATATAGCTTGGTTTAAAATAGATTATATTTAAGTGATGTTTCTTTTTCATAAGTTCAAGGTTTACAATAACGTCATATTATTATAATATAATGCACTTTTTAAGTATTATGATGTCACATCATTAACTGACGGCATAAGAACTTTCATTAAATCGTTACGTGAATTTATCTTTTTCCAATAAAAGTTTAAGATACTTTTTATACATAGTCATACAAGAATAAAGCTTTATCGAGCCTTTCTGACATGAAAAAAAAAAAAAAAATTGATTTTTCCCTTTCACACCACGCAACCTTATTACATAAAAAAGCTTGGATAACTATAAATATTATAATACTAATTACCGAGGCATTAAACTAAACAGTTAGCTAACATTACACCTCTGCCGTAAGCTTCGCACAACACCTACAAACTCGATCATCTTTATATTCTTCCCCAAGCACGCGATCCAGCGCTCGCGAAATCTGCAAAGGCTGCCCCCGCGGCCTCTCTGTCGGCGCCGCATTACGAAGAAAACCGCCGCGAAGCCCGAAACGAGCCTCGCAAATCCTCTCCTCGCTTTGGCGCCCATCGCCGGGCGCTCATTCAAATTTCCAGCGCTCGCCTCGCCGAGCGGCGGCGGCGGCGGCGAGCGCGCCGACGCGACTCCCTATTGATTTTCCGCAGTCGGAGGCCTCCCACCCCCCGGCGGAGCGACATATATTACCTGCGCGCCTACTTGGCGAGGATCGGGGCGCCGTGCTCGGACTCCTTAAGGCCGACTCCTCGAGCGGGGGAGAGAACGAGAGGGAAACGCGCCGAATTCGGACGCTTTATCGGCCCGTGCGAACTGGAGCGCCGGGAGGGAGTTTATGGCGTTCGGGGAGGAGGTCGAGGGTCACGTGCGTACAGCTTGCGAGGGAGGTTGACTTCCTTTTGCGCCCTGCTCTCTCGAGTTTTCGGGAGAGGTTGCATGAATTTTGCTGGCCGCGGGGAATTGATGAGCGGGAATTGAGGGGGGGTGAATCGTGTAGGTGTATTATGGTGCGACGAGAACGCCACGGGAAATCGATTAATTAGGTGTACTTGAACTTTTACGCGAGAAACAGCGACGCTGGGTGACGCGCTGGTGGACTGTAGTACTGAGCTTTGCGGGAATTATTTTAGTATTGTATTTTTGGCAGTAACAGACGGCATTTCAAAATTGTTCGTTCTGCGGGGTGTGAATTATTTTTATTCGGGAAAGTTGGAATGTTTAATTAAATACGAGGGCATTTTTTTAATACAAATTTAATGATAATTTGCGAGGGCGAAAAGGTTTCTTAAATTAAAATCCATAATTTCTACCAAATCCAACAAATTTTCTTTTAATTAAGCCAAGGAAATTTACTATCATATTTAATTCATGACATCGTTCCAACAAACTATATTAAATATAATACTTATAATGTATACACTAATTACAATTACAAAAGTTATTTTAATAGAAACGTATTTTACATGTAATATATATAATTAACTATAAATTTTACTTTCTCTAAAGTTAAGAAAATGTTTTAAGACAACTTTATTTTACATCAATATGTTTTGATAAAGTCATGCAAGGTTAAATTTATGATTTTTATGCAGCTTTCCGATAAAAAGAAATTGATTAAACAAAAAACATTTAATTTTGTTACACTTGAACCATAAAATTTATAAATATTATGAAATTGTATATATCTAGAATTTAAAATATTAAAAATATTAGTTATTGTCAAATAATATTATTATCAAGTAATATTTTCTATCAATCCAAAAAGATAATTATAATTTAGTCATACCTCCAGTAATCAAATAATATACCGAATATACCTAACATGTAAACTTCGGGAAATGTTGACACTTGACAGTAATCGCGATAAGCACGACCTCACGGTCAACTAAATTTTCTATTGATTTATTCGTTTTTACCGTCAGTTGAAAGGCAAAACTTCTTGACAAGTGCATCGCCGAAATGATAAATAAAGTTCTTCAAGTTCCTCTTTAAAAATGTTTATTACTTACCTGAATTTTTAACAGCTTGTTTAAAAATTCTTAAACAAAGCAGCTTCTTTTACTTTACGTAAGTCGTCAGCAGTCACTCTTATTTTAGCGAATATGATCTATAGATGTTAAAACTGATTCGTAGATCAGCGGAAAAACGGCGAACTACCAGTTAAAAAGCTCAGTCGGTAACCATCAAAGTTTGGCGGGATATTTGAATCCTTAAATGTAGTACAACTTTCAGCATTTGTCGATACATTTTTGTCTCTTGGTTAATTTTATTATTTATAATTACTGGTGAACAATTAAAAAAATTGTAAGTCCGGTCACGTGAATGCAACGTGATTTTGGAGGTAAGGGTCAAGTCGATCAGAATACAATTAAAGCACTTCATTACAGCAACAATGGCCAATAAGCATTTCAAAGTGATATTCAAATATTGCAATTGATTCCGTAAGATTATGTAACTTTTTACTGTACGATGTGCCGCAAGAATAAAAGTAGTGCCATCGGTAAATTTGATAAAACAAGACCACGTCAGTGGTTTGAGTCTAAAGTCAGTAAGATTTCACATGATTGTAGAGATAGTCAAAGATTCTTATAAAATTTCCACGAGATTCAAGTATCTCATGAAATTGAAATACTCTACCCTTTTTTTCATTTTTAGGCACCAGATAGAGTTGTGAATAGAAAAAATGCTGTAAAATTGATGACTTAGAATTAAAAAGCAATACAACAATATGTTTAACAAATTAGAGAGAGAGAATGAATAAACAACATCAGATATAACTTGTACCTTATCCTAGGACTTTATTGCTTTCGTATCAATTTTGAAATATAGGTACAAAATAAATAGTTTTATAAAAAATATAAATCCTCAGCGGAACGGAGTCGCGCGCGCGCACTCGCACTTTTAGAGCATGCGTTGTCGGTTAGTCAACTAGTCGTACGAATTGCACGCGCAACGACTTTCGTAATTACAAGTCTAACAAACGTAATAATACGCATGTAGCATAAGGAGAACGGAAATGAAAACTACTCGTGTACGCGATATGCAAAACCTATTCTTACAGTCTAAAGGAAATAATAATAATATAATATAATGATAATATATTCGATTGTCAAAAAGCCTCTTTGAGACTCGTTGAGCTTCACTACGTGTTTTTATTTACAATTCTTTTCTTACTCCTCAACATTCACCACCACACACGAAAAAAAACAACACAAAACATGAAGACATTTACGAGGAACTGACTCCGCGGTTTTCCGTTGTTTCTCTTTCCCTTAAATAAACAGAAACGTTATCGGTAACGTTTAGGACTTCTTTCTCTACACTCACTAGAAACATGATTTGTGCGTTAATGCGTCGAGCATCTTGAGCTTAAGGACTTTTACATATTTATTTATAAACGCTTCACAGTACATTTAGAATACTGTTGATTGCAAAACTGCTTCTCTTTCTTTATCTCTTGCGAGTTAGTTAAAAAAGAAAAGGAATTGCGAGATTTCAATCGTTTAATAAAGATCGAATCTCAGCTTTCCGAGACGTATATATAATATATATCATATGTATAATATAGATGTTTGTCAAAGACGCGAGAGTATCCATAAACATTAATCGAATGCCACTGTATAGTCGAAAAAATCAATATCGGCAGTCTCTGATTTGTCGCCGGTCGTTAAAAGACCGGCGCGTAAAATTCGTTTGTTTCGATCGGCACAGTTTCCCTGTATACTTCAAAAAGTAGCTGTAAGTCTGTGTAAAACGTTCATGTAAAAAGTGACAGTATTTGGCACAGTAATTTCTCACGAATTTGAAGTACAAAAATATTCCGGAACGAAAAAGTTAACACAATATTTGCACCAATCCAAGCAAAACCAAAACATCAAATATCTACAAATTTCTACAAAGTTTCGCTTTTTCAAAGAAAAAGTCTCATAATTTTTACAATAAAATACAACATTTTCACATTCGTTTCAACACAAAATTCCTGGGCATCGAGCGGACAAGTAGGTTTACCTCAGTGAAATGCAAAGTACCTTTGGTATCCCGGCATCAAACGCAACGATGCTTACGTATACAAAGGACATCTGACCAAAAAACAGTCAAACAATTGAGTAAACAGCTTAGACGTTCGGCAAGTCAGAATCAAACTTGAGGAAAATTCCCTTTCCTCCCTAAAGTTTCGAGCTATCACAGGATTCGAACTTGCCAAAGCGCGATCTCCTCGCGTACCGACTAAACACTTGCTTTATACAGAAGAAAGAAAGGACTTATCGCAATATGGAATGTGAACGGACAGAGACTCGACAGAGAGTCGAGCGGGTCTCGGGATCCCTAGACGTATCGTCGGTTCTTTGGCGTTCTGGAGCAGCGTCGCCTGCCGAAGATGGCGACGATGCAAATGGTGACGGTGGCGATGAGGATGGCAGCCACAGCCCAGACGGCCTTGCTGGTGTTGACCTTCTGCTTGTCCGGATCCTCCTCGTCGTCCGCCATCGGCTCCTCGAGGTAGGAGTTGCGGTTCACCACCACTGCTTTCTCCGTGCTCGTTGGCGCCTTGCTCAGCGTCAGCGAGTCCTTTGGTATACTGCTCTTGGGAAGCTTCGATTTTATCACCGGCTGGGGCGTCGTCGTCGTTGTCGTCGTCGTGGTGGTCGTTGTCGGAGTGTTGGCTATCTTACGTAATTGCTTTTCGAGCTGCTCGAGCTCGACCTCTTTGGCGCCAAAGTCGTACGAGTGATCTGGCTCTTCGTAGCTGTCGAAGTAGTAGTCTAGCTCGTAGAAGTACTCGGTCATGGACTGGATTGATATGGAATCCATTGCCATGTGCTTTTCTAGCAAGGATTTCCAATTCTCCGAATTATTATGTACCATTTTTCTGCAATGTATAAATGCGAGAATTAGCATATATAATCTTCTGAAAGCTTGGTTCATAATTCAATGTGAACTTACACTAAATGACTGTTAAAGGAACTTTTATCGAAGGATTCGTATCTCACATCAGTAGACTTCATAACGTAGTCGTAGATTTGGAAGGCAAGCGCGATACCCAATACTTTTCTATTTAAATGAAAAAAAAAATGGTCATTATTTAAGATAACCCTCTTTATGTCTTTAATAATTACAAGGAATTACAATACTCACGAGAGGTAGGGTTTATTACTAGCAATGTGATCATCGTTCAAGAACGCCGGTGGTTCGCTACCGTCAGTGGATATAAATTCATTATTCAGTCTGAAAATAAAAAAATCGATATAAAAAAACAACTAACGTAAGAAATTTTATAATTCGACTCCACAGTATAAATTGCTTATCTACCTATTTTTCCACCAATCGGATACCAACTCTTTGGAATTAGTTTCATTTTTCTCAATAGCCTCTAGTCTCCACTTGTCAGCGGTGACGTAGTAGGACAATCGAGGAAGAACGTCCAGAGCGGTAATTGCTAAGGACAACATTTTGGCTTCTTCCGGTCCCACGGATTTGTCTAAGAGACCCAGGTGTTGCAACCATACTGGACTTGCAGCCAGTATGGAGAAGAACTCCGCAACCGCCTCATCCAAAACTGAAAATCAATTGATCAATTAGTCTTACGAAAGTACAGTAGTGTTCAAAAATCAGAGTATGCATTATAAATCAAGCTATAAATTTAGATAGGAAGGCACTTGCAAAAATGTCTCATTAATTGACTAAGAACTGTGACTAATTTCCAGTGTAATTTCGAATAAAAAAAGTGCATGAAAGTTTATATTAAAAAGTTTACCTGAATAACGATTAGCGTCATTGAGAATGGGATTTTTAGAAGACATCTGGTGCATCAGAACTTTAGCGACGTTCTTATGAGCGGCCAAATAATTAGACAGCGAAGGTTCATTGCAGGTAGAAACCCTGATTTTCTCAGATTTACAGAATTTCACGATAGTGGGTGGACATTCTGCTCTGAAGCTACTGTCGATCCAGAAATCCGAGAGGGGAACTTGTCCCAAGAATTTCTTTCCTAACCCAGAAGCAGCCTTGTACAAGTACTTGCCCATAAGTTTCTGCAAAAAAAAAGAACATTCCCGAATCAGCATTCTCTCATCTCACCTTCCCATCGACAAAAACGTGCCAGCCAGAATATTTATTACTCTACGGCGACACAAATGAGCTTTACATCCGAGATTAGATAACGGATTATTAACATTCGCGTCAAGCATAATACGAATAAAAATCGTCAATCACCTTCTCCCAAAAGTTTTTCCGCATGTCGAAAATGAGCTGCGGCTCGGGTACGACGTCGAGCGCCAGGTGGGTCCAGTCGTTACCGTCCAGAGAGCCTGCAAAGATCAAGCGCACGTTAACGAACAATCCATCACCGTCGATATAATACTGCACGCGCTAGAAGTAAGAACCGCGGGCAAAAGTATTAGGCACCCACCAAGCAAATGCGCGGGAATGCTGTCATTTTTCATGTCCACGTTGTACCTCTTGGACAGCCGCTTCCGGACAAAGTTCATGAGCTTTTTTCGCAGATCAGTCAACCTGTCCAGATGGTTCCTGAATGTTTCGTAGGCATTTGCTTCGCCGGACAACATTTCCCAGTAGCTGCGAACGTCGGACTTCCCTGAAATTCAGCGAGACAATATCATGTATTCTTGGCTTTTTTTCAGTTCGTTCTATTTTTAAAAGTTCAATTAATAAAGATTGTTGTGTTTTCTAAAATTTTAACAGTTTCATTTCAAAAATACAAAAGTACCCTTTAATAATAGATAAAAAGCATTTTTTTAAACAGATAATAGATCAGTTCTTAAAATAAATGTAAGTTGCGAGTATATAAAAACGCAATATTCCATTAGTTTTTTGTAATTAAGATGTAACCATGAACTTAATCGAAACAATAGACTAGGTAACAATGGTTTCCTTCATTACCACACACAATACTATGATTAAAATTATGTTTAACAACGTCATTTCGAAAGGTCACAGCTAAACCAGCAATTAAAATCTGCACTTTGAATCGAGAGAAAAAAAGCCCCCCGCCGACGATAAGCTCAAAATCCGCACTCAAACAACTAACCATTAGCGGAAGCCGCTTTTTCGGCGAGCTGAAGCACACTCAAGAAATCGTCCACTTGAGCGGAGAAGTGTTGATGCCAAGTGGCCCAGGCTTTCAGCTTCTCCTTCTCCCCGCCGTTGTGCGACATCAAGAATTCCACTTCTGCCGAGAAAACAACAACAAGACACTCCGTCAATCCTCTCGCTCTCCTCCCTGGCCGGTTAATAAAAAAAGAAAGCAGCTCTCTTACCCTCCCGAGTCAAGTTCCTCGCGCCGTCGTCGTACCTCGCCGAGGCTCGCAGCTGACGATTCTCGCCGACGAACGCGACCAGCTGCTCAAACAGACGCAAGTCGCCGAATTAGTATACAACGCCACGAGGCGACGGCGCGATTCCAGTCCGCCGGTTACCTCTCCTTACCTTGGCGTAATCGGCGTCGTCGAGGGCGGCGTCTCCCGGCTCCTCGATCACCGTGAGCTTGTAGTTGAGCGGCGAGCTCGCGTCCTCGAAGGTCTCGTTCAGGCTGAGCAGCATCTCGTTGCGCTCCTTCTTCTTGAATCTGGCGAACTCCTGCGTCGCGTTTTTCTGCAAGGGGAAGAGGCGCCGGCTTGAGCGAGCTTCGGAAGACCGGTGCGTCTCCCGTCCGGGCGAGAGAGACTCGACGCGATCGATGCGTAAATTAATCACGGCGGAGGATCAATAATTCGCGCGATTATCGCTCGGGAGGAAGCGAAAAAGTGTACCGCGTCGATCGCGCTCCGCTGCTTTTCCAAAGGAATCTCCAGCTTTTACGAACGCAGGAGATCAGTACATTTTATAATTTGCTTGAAAAGAAGTTTACGTACTTTTGATATTATAGATCTTTCGAGCGATTATTTTAGCGATTCTCTTTCTCGGAAGAGTTAGTGGCACTTGAAAAATTACGGCCGATTAGCACCTTTGCTTCTACGCGAAGTGCCGACTTGAATCAACGGTGCACAATAAAGGCCGATCGTTTTTCCTTTTTTTTTTTTTTTAAGTAATTACTATTTACGCTCGAAGCCGGTATGCACATTTCTCTGCGAATGCCGGAGATTCGACGTGGGTAATGCATCATAAGAGTCATTAAAATCCTTCGATTATTAATCGCTTCCGACGTGCAACGTCGAAAATAAATTTCTACATAAAAACGGGTAAATTACGATGTCTTAAAACCATCAGTGCTTTGGATTTTTATAATTAAATGAAAATAAAATTCTAAGAATAAAGAAACTTAAGAACAACGTTTCGAACAGAAAAAAAAAAAAAAATAGTTATTCCGAAATCGTTTTCGAAATTCTCGACTCTCGTTTATTTTCAGCGATGGATATTTTTAATACTTTATCGTATCAGCGACGTTCACAATTTCATTTAATAAAGACATTACCTCCTCGTCAAACACCGACCAATAGTCTGCTCCAGCATTATTCTAACCGTCGCACAAAACGTTCCAAATTACCCTCCTGCGCAGCCAGCCAATTAAACCCCCTTTTCCCCCCGCTTTTCCTCGCCCCGCCGTCCCGTAACTCTCCGCGCAGCCTCCTCCTCCCCCCCCCAATCAGCGCCCCGGTCAACATTACCCCGTCTCCTCCTAAATAATTCCCAGCTCAAACAACTGACCCATTGCAGGAGGGCGAGCCGGTCGCCCGACCCTCTCAGGAACCTCCACTCGGCCTCGGCTAGCGGCTCGCAGGCGTCCTCGTACTCCAGCTCGCTCAGCTCGATGCCGGTGTCCAGCAGCCGCTCCGGACTGACCGCCTGCTCGTCGTCCAGCGGCGCGGCCAGGGACGCGGCGACCGCGACGCTCGCCAGCAGCAGGCCGCCGAGGAGCGCCGGCGTCCAGTTGCGAAGCATCGCTCGGTGCTGGGGACCTGGCGGCAGAAGAGAGAGGCTTCGTGGATTAGACCTTCTTTCTCCTCGGGATTTTTCGGGAAAATTGCGGGTTTGGCTGTGGGTTCACTTGTTGGGGGAGCTGCGATGGGCTCGAGCGATCGGTCGTTCACGAATGAACGGCAGCCTTTTGTCCGTCTCGGTAATCCTCTTTAGCTAAAGGAACTTTTGTATTTGTTTTAGATTTAGAAAACGTAATCGAAATCGGTTTTAAAATCGGATCGACGCTATGTGAATCTGAAACAATCCCGTCGATTGAGAACTTCCTTTCGAATAACAAAAAGCACTTATTCAAATTTAAAAATAGTAATTAAATTAACGATTGCAGCCGAGGTTCGATAACAGAAGAGAAACTTTTTAACTCCTCTATATCAACTTTCAACACACCTTCCTCTTCCCAGATAAAATTACACAATAATTTATCGGATCTCCGATTGGAATAGTTAGATTGAATCGGCAATGAACTTAGCTTTGCACAAGTATGCGGAATCGATTATTACAGTAAGGAAACCTATGTTCTATTTGTGCCTCGATAATTACGTCCGCAAACACTGTGTACACGCGCGTTACGTAAACCGTAATTCTTCATGTTATTTTCATCAATTTTCTGCCAATCACATTTTCCTGCGCAGCAGCCAATCCAATTAGAGCCGTAAACTGCGTTCCTACCAGTAATTAGCAGCGAAAAAATAAGGTCAAACGAGGCGAATCGCTGGCGAATCGATAAAGGAGTCAATGCATCAATACATTTATATATTGAACGCGTTTAATCGCAAGCTCCCAAAAAGGCCGCGCAAATTGATTACCCCCCTCCGCCCGCCAGCCGATATCCGCTAATTAACGAAAATCATCTCCGCCAATCTTGGCGCGCCGCACCGCGCGACGTCTAAATCAAGTCCCTCGCGGCCGAAAAAAAAAAAAAAAAGGCGACGCGGCAGCCCGTCCGACTCTTTCGACCCCGTCGTCAGCTGGGCTTCGGCGCGACATTTTTCTCTTCGTCGAAGACCCGGCCTCGGCGGCGGCAATCAATACCGCCCGACCGTCAAATTCAATCCAATTGAGGCTCGTTTGCCCCGTTTGATTCGCGATTATTCGTATAAGCCGATCGAATAAGCCGTCCATTCATTGCCGTGAGAATTACCCGAGTTAATTCCAGACGGCCGGCCGGAAGGTGAGCCCTGATTTTCGGCCGCGTTGGCCAGACGTTTTTCTTCGGGAGGCGCACTTTCTCTCTCTCTCTCTCTCTCTCTCTCTCTGTCTCTTTTTTATAGAGACCGCCGGCTGATCACGGCTGGGTATTTATAGGCTGGAGATTTGTCGCGAGAGTGAAAGTGTAATAATAGACGGCGGAGTTATGTAATTTCTTCGATTTTGGGAGGGATCGCGGATTGGCTTTGGGGGGATTTCGAGCTGGTGGATGTTCGGTGAGTTTAATGTCTCGGGTGGAAAAAATACATTCAAGAACTGTAAGAAGATCGAAACGGAAGACGTTCGGCACGATTGACTCTGAAATGCCGTATTTTAATAAAGTTTAGAATAGGTATACATTATAAGTTCTATTTTGAAAGTGTCTCGTTATCCTTTTGGCGCGATTTTCGTTCGATATTAATTGCAGGGCAATGACACGTCGACATCCAACCCAAGCCGTAGCGTATCGGGTTAAGCATTATCGAGCGTACTTCTCAGCGTCTAAAATGCCCTGTTACATAAGCCTCCTGCCGACCAAAAAAAAAAAGAACAAAAAAACCGGTATAAATCTCCGTTCGCGATCGTAAATAAAGCCTCGAAAAAAAGAGAGCCGAACGGCGCACTTAGCCGCCTGACATTGACACCGGCTGCGATCTTGAAAACTTTCGGAGCGCGCGGCGTTTTTCCCCGTTTGTAAAAAGCTCTCTCTCTCTCTCTCTCTCTCTCTCTCTCTCTAGAGAGAGCGAGAGCGAGAGAGAGCGAGGAGAGAGACCGACA
>JAWWEM010037737.1:0-14405 GCA_035582935.1 Ormyrus thymus
ATAAATGTACGAAAAATTACTATTTTTTGTGGTAACGTGAGGACATACTCAAATTATGATAAATTTTAGTATAATAAAATAAAAAATTAATATATTTGAATGGAAAAATGATTATAATTGTTTTAAAAATTACTATGTTACATAGTAAAAATTTTGATATTTTAAATAGTGTCATCGATTGCATGAAATTTTGCTATACAACATAGTAAAAATGTTTACAACATTAGTACTTTCTGCACAAGTCAGGGGGCCCACTTCCCTGTATTAAGGTTATCTTTCTCTAGCAATTCACTTTCTATTGATTTTAAGTTAATAAAACATCGGAATCCTCCAGTTGATTATTATATTTTCACATTATGCACATTAATTATTTATTCTCATTAAATATTATCATTAAAGTGCTCTTGTAATCGATGGTTCCTTCTATATAAGTTCCAAAATTGTCTTCTCAAATGCATATTTGGGTAAGTGGTTAGCGCGTCCGCATTGCCAAGCTGAAGGTCCCGGGATCGAGTACAACCGCCATAAAAAAAAAGTTGTTATTTCTAAATTAAATTTAAAATTGTTTTCACATTAAATATATGATATCAGATTTCAACAAAATAGCTTTAATAAAACGATGAAAATACGAGTAGCGTAAATAAAATTTAAACTCTTTTTAATTTAAACTCATTCATAAAAATTACTATGTCGCATAGTAAAAATTGATATAATTTGAGTATGTCCCGCTGTTAATACAAAACATAGTAATTTTTCTTTTATTTATAATAAATTTTATTAGAACATTCCTCTCAGTGTACAAAGCGAATATGACAGGGAATTTCAAGCGTTTCACTTCTCCATACAGCGTTCCCTGCTGTCCTACAATTTTGTCCAATTCTGCAGATCAGTCATTCGACGTGTGTGTTTGAGATATTCCATCCGAAAAAAAGGAAAAACTGCCCCTCCCCCCCGGCGCACGGCTACTGAAAATCGAGCGTTCAATACCGGTACAAAAATGTACAAGGACCTTTTTCTGGAATATTGATACCGTTTCGAAAAATATTGTCAATAAAGTCGCGCCAATTCCGAAAGTTCAATCTCTTCGTTGATACTTGCTATATAAACGTTTTAATATCGCGTCGGTGTTAAGCAGATTTTTTTTTTCAAGAAACTTTACATATTTATGAATAAGGAAATAATGAATTTATTAATATTCTCCGGAAAATCATAATGTAACAATATTGCAAAACGAGCAAAACAAAGTCTCTTACTCGAGACAATCTCAGTTTAATAGAGCGGAAAAATAAACTATTTATACTTAATATGCACTTGATGATAATCCAAAACAATGACAGAACTTTTCGGCAGCCAAAGCTCAAAGAACGTAAAAGAAGGTGGCCTTCTCGGTTTAAACTTCTCCCAAGAAAATCCTTCGGGGGAAGAGGTTAATCCCCTCGACGACTGTCCGTGTCGTTATGAAAAAAAAGCCTCTCTCCTGACGCAGCAGTTTTCACCGTCAAAGTCCGCAGACTCGCGCCGCGCGTATCTCGATATACCTCGAATTTTCATAGCGGCGCTCTCTTCCTCTCTCTTCTTTAAATCCTCGTCGGTCGAGCCTGAAACGAAATTACTTATCGTCTGCGGCGGGGGGCGGCGCATCTTGTCGGTGCTCTCTCGCTCCTCCTTCCGCGAGGATCAAATTTAATTACCAATAACGCGATTGGCAAAAACGAGAGGCCGTTATTTCTCCGGATGCAGTCTCGCCGATCGGATTTGCGCTAAAGTTCCTCTCTCGCTTTTCGATCGACGGTCAGCGACGTCGTCGGGGCAGTTAACTTTATATTACGCGGCATATCGATCGCGCCGAAACGAAATAAAGCGACGGATCGTAAAGGGAATAAAATAGAGAGAGGGGCGGAGGGGGAGGGGGGCGACGATGTGTTAACGCGCGACGCCAACGGGATGAAAAATTCAACGTTCCTTGAATAAATGCCAGCTGAAAGATGCTCGATAATGCAGAATTTCGAATTTCGGGAAGGGAGGGAGGGGGCGCCTGCAGACGCGAGCATTTACATGATAATTGCGGGCTTTCGAGCTGCCTGACTTTTAGTTTAGAAAAAGGCCGAGATTAACGCGCGAGGCGATTGATTTTTGTTTGGGAGTAGCGGTATTGATTGAAAATTTTGGTCTGATTAGCAGATACGTTGCTTCGTCATTGACTTGTTTCCTCGACCTATCAATGAATTAATGAAGTGTCTACTTACTGCGATAATAATATATCTCGTTTAATTTTACGTTTGGAATTTATTAACAGATATACCTGATTAGAGTGACATTTACTCAAATTATACTATTACTGATGTTTACGGAGTGCAAAATTCACGATAATTAATTTTAATCTCTCGCCAATTAAATATTTTTTAGTGGAAATAATTTCGAGTTCTTTAGAAAATATTTTTGAAAAAGCTGAAGTTTTTTTAAACGAACTGCGTAAATGTTGGATGAAAAAAAAATGCAAAGAAATGTATACTTTACTATCTTTACCAATGCAGCAAAATATAAACAAGGCAGAGAGCATTCAAACAGCTTTAACGAAAAAATTTTTTATCATATTGTTTGAATATGAATGCGAGAGCTTTTTATATGAGAAGATTTTCATGGAAATTTATTCACTATTACGTCCTGCACTCCCGCACAAGAATTTAAATAAATCCGCCAAATTCTCCGGCGACACTCGGCAAATATTACGTATGCATTTTATAAGATGCATTAGAATCGATTTTCCCGAAAATTAGAAAGATATCCAAAACCGACCGAAATTCTCGTTTTCGCTCCACTAATTTTAATATATAATTTCATTAATTCCCACCTCTCGGCCGCGCGTTAACCCGCCCTCTTTTTACGCTCTTTGCGCGAAACGCAGAATCTCAATGTAATAAGCGCAAAACGGTAGCGATCGATGAAGAGCAGACGCGCGAAAATCTCATCAAATTATTAAAAGTATTAGTCGGAAGCGCCGGAAGAATCGTCGGCTCGTTCGTGGTTTAGTAATTACACCGCTCCGCATTTACCGACTGCGAAATCTGTCCGCTAAAAGCTGTTCCCTCTAATGAATCGGATATACACGCCGCTTATAATCTTAAAGTCGCGGGTGATAGAATGCTCCCCACCGCGAAAAATATTTTTACCTCGACGGCATTGCCAAATTGCGCGCTCGGAGAGACAAAAGCGTATCGCTGCAGGAACACCACGGGAATATTTCTCACGTGATTCATTTGCATGAGTCTTACTGGAAGCGTTTTAGCCGGGCTCTCTTTTTTTGCATCTTTCTCTTCGTTCGCTTCGAGTAATTAAAAAGAGCGCCGCGCGGAAGTGAATATTAAAATGCCAGGATTTTATTTCGAATTTCCGCCGGTAAGTGTTTTGAATATTTCAGCCCCGCGTTTCGTTCTTCGGCGGCAGCAGCAGCAATGAGATCGATAGGGTAAACATTAAATATTGATTTTCGAGCAGCCTTCCCCGCCGCAGGAATTTTATTAAATTTTTAAAACACTTCTGTTTAATTTGCCCATATTTAGACTCTCCTTATACTCGCGCTGAATATACAAAATTTTTAATAATAAAATTCGCCCCGGAATTCTCGGCCAACCGAGCATTTTTCACTTCGGAACTCCGTCCGCCGAACTATTTTGAAAAATGACCAGAGGCGCACCCATAACATCCGAAAATGAGATACAAAAGTCTCTTTTTGCCTGGGCGGGCTGTCAAACACAATGAACACGTCCGGGAAATTAGAATCGAAAATATTCCAGAATCTGAATCGCAAAATAGGGAAGAAGGAATCTTTTGAAGACGCGCGACAGCGCAGAGAGAGAGAGAGAGAGCGCCGAAAAAAGAGAGGAGCTCCTTTCCAGGGGCGAACGCGAAAATTGCCTGTTTCATAGCGCAAATATTAATCTTCGCTTCTTTGCTTCGGCGGCGGGAACGGGGAGAAAAAAAAGGAGAGCCGGGGGAGAAAAAGGCAACGCTGTCAGGATTACGTGCGCAGTCGGAAAACAATCTTGGCGCTAAGCAAGTAATTGCTTTGATGTAAGCAAAGTACTCTCGCTTTTTAAATGTGTAGACGGGAGTTTTATTTTACGCTGATTTGCTTTGATGTGGAAGGAGGGAGTTGGGTGCAGACTTATTTATATACCTTCGAGTGATTTTTTTCTCCTTGAATAATTTTTTGAAATTATTTCAATGGAACGAACATTTTATTTGAACATTTATTTAATAGAGTTTTTTTTATAAGTAAATGGCTGACAGGATCGGAGTTTTTCTACTTGAAACATAAAAGCATATTTTGACTCTCAACTGGCATTCCCTTCCATCACTAACAAGCACTAGCAAACCTTATAAAACGCAGAGAGCAATTTATTTATTTATTTTTTGTACTTTCTGTTATACTATTTTTCTTCCAGCATTTTTTTATCACCTCCTATTTACTACATTTCGAATTCTTTATTCAATTTTTTTCCTAACGGGGTGCGGAAAGTTCGGCTTCCCATGCATCATTCCCGTACGGAAAGTTCCCCTACCCGTACGGAAAAAAGGCGTGCGGAAAGTAACTGTTCACTGGAAATTCAAGTGAACGTTCATCGAAGACAAAGGTGGCGCGCTTGTTGTTTATCGACGGCGGCTCACTAAAAGTTCTACTCTGTTTATTTTGATTAGAAGATCTCTCAGTGCGGCCGCCGCACTCCGTGCCTCTTTTTTTCGTATAGCTGGAAATGCAAGTCGTAACATGCTTGAATATAGATGAGTGAGCACAATTCAACTTAGTTCTTTGAATGAGAAACACTATTTCTTCCGAAAAATTTGTACAAATGAAAAGTGTACATGTTTTGTTTTGCGTGATTTTAAATTAAAAACTGTAAAAAATGTCTACAGAAAGTAAATCACATGTTAGTAATGCAGTGCCAAATGATATAACTGAAGAAACTCAAACAGCATTATTCAATTGATTACCAAAATAAAATGCTACAATCAGTTCAAAGACTGGCGAAAAACGAAAAAGACAACATCATCTGATGAAAACATTTTTCTTGTTTATTTTGCCGAGCTCTCGAAAACTCTTGCACCGACGACGCTTTGGTCACGCTATTCGATGCTGAAATCTACGTGTGAAAACTTTGACAACGTTGATATAGGAAAATTCAATAAACTTAATGCATATTTGAAGAGAGTGAATCTTGGCCACAAAAAGAAAAAGTTAAAAGTATTTACTGCTGAAAATGTACAAAAATTTATTGAAACAGCTCCAGATGACGGTAACTTGGCAACAAAGATAAATTGAATTTTTGTATGTATATTACAGTAAAAAATATATCACATACATAGAAGCATTTATATTTTTTATATTATAATGTGGCCTACATCTAATCAAAGTTTTTTTTTTTAATAAGTTTTAATTAAAATTTTTCAGGTAGCTCTTATTATTGGCATTGCTGGTTGTTGTAGACGTGAGTAACATTTTGAAGAGCTGACTAACATTTTGATAAAAGACGTCATAGATAATAAGACCTTCTTATTAATTACTTTGCCAAAAACAAAAAATTTCATGGAGCAAACGTTTGTAGCTTTTGGAAGATTTTACGGACCTTGCAAAAAATATATTGACCAGCGACTTGCAGATTTCGATAAAACTGGCAAATTTTTTATACTCTATAGAAAGGAAATGTATTGAACCAACCGATTGGAATTAATACTATTGGCAACATGCCTTATGTAATAGCTAATTTTTTTTAATCTTCCGGTCGCTAAAGAATATACTGGGCATGCATTTCCTTGATCCTGTACAACTATCCTTGCCGATACTGGAGCTAATACTAGGGAACTACAGAGACACGACAGATGGAAGTCTGCTACTGTTGCGGAAATATACGTTGAAAACTCAACTAATAATAAGAGAAGGGTTGCTAATAAAATAGAGAATAGTGTTCGTACGCACACAGAAAGAAGAGTTTCAGTAGAAATACATAAACATACGACTTCCACTAGCATCAATCTGTTAAAAGAGAAATTAACATTGACAAGAAGAAAGCCTGTTAATCAACCAATCAACCAATGGAATTTCATACAATTGAAGCTGCTTGTGATGAACGCGATGAAGTGTCTTCAGATACACAGAACGCTTCGATGATATTGAACACAGGTTCACGCGACACCATTAGATTTAATTTTCAAAAATGCAATGTTACAATAAACATGTATCAGAATGAGAAAAGAAATTAATTTACGTAAATAAAGATTTATTTGAAAAAAAATTGATTTTCGAGAAATTTTTTATGAGGGATTGATGTCCGAACTTTCCGCAACTAGTTAGGAAAAATAGTGTACCTGATCGTGCAAGAATTACTCGCTTTCCGCACTAGTTAGGTAATGCATTATTTCCCGATTAAAAAATCCCACGCGATATTATCGATCTCGAGCGAGAATCTCGAATGATTTCGAGAATGTCGAATCGTTTCGAGATCATCAGCTGAGAGAATAGAATTTTCTTTAGCGAAAAACCACAGTTGAATAACGAACGCGAAACATTGGCGCGCGCCCATCTATCCTAGTTTTGATAAAAGATAATAATTCGATAAACTCAATCGATTTCGATATTTTCGACTCGAAATCGATAATATCGCGTGGGATTTTTTTAATAAGGCACTAGTTAATTCAAGCACGCTTCAGGCGCCGAGATTTGGTATTCGTTATTCAATTTTTTTTTTCGTAATTCGATAAATTTGAGCGATTTTTCGATATCCTCGACTCGAGATCGATAAATCCTCGAAAAGCGAACGAATCTCGCGTGGGATTTTTATATAAGGAATTCTCCAAACGAACCTGACATCAATAAATTGCAGCCCTTTCCAAAGTAAAAAAAAACCCCAAAACTTCAGCAATAAACAAACCTAACCTTTGCCTCCGTTTCAGGACCTGATGACCAAGAGCACAGGATGCAACAAGCGTCGTCTGCTGGTGGTGGGCCTGGTGTCCGCGATCGCCCTGGTGGTAATAACGGCTACGGCGGCAATCCTTCTGACGGGCAACGGCCGCGGCGAGTCGCCCCGTAGCGAGGCCCTCGCCTCCTCCGGCATTTCCCTCGAGGAGTGGCTCGGCGGCTCGCTCTCCACCAAGAGCTTCAACGGCACCTGGCTCAGCGGTACGTATGTAAATATTTTGCTTCCTCCTAGAGGAAGCATTGTGATAGTAATTTTTGGAGTGAAACGTCCAAGCCGACTTCATCCTGCATCCTGGAAATTGGAATGATAAATTAGTTAGGAAGAAGCTAAGTGCCAATGAGTTGGCAGCGGTTTTTTTTTTGTAGGAGTAAATTAGACCTCCGATGATTTGATTATATTTTATTGATGTTACAAAACTTTATCTAAACTGCTTCCAAATGTTTACGGTCACCAAATTCTGAAGCTTCAAGTTGGGCTGTGTCTCGTGGGCTAAATTTAGATAAAGTTCATTTAAACTACAACTTCAGCCAGAGTTTGATTAAGGTAATTTGTTTACGCGGGGCGGCCATTTTTAAACAGATTTTTAGATCGAGAGAATGATTTGTGGCACTTGCGGGTAGTAATTTCAAGCGCTTTTTTGTTATTATAGCTGTACGGCCATTTTTAAATATTTTGCTGCTTTCTATTTAGTGACCAATTTTAAATAAATTAATAAATACAGGAAGAAATTAATAAATAAATAAATGAATAAAATAATAAATAAATTAATTCATAAATTAATAAATGTTTTTTTATTTAAAAACATAGTTTGAAAAAGTTAAACAATTAAAAAAACAAAGCTAAAAAATTAGTTTTTAAGAGGTTATGTTACCAACAGAGGGTAACCTGTACCCTTCAGCACTGTCGCACTGCTCATTAACAAATGCTTAGCCAGAAATTAGAAAATATAAATCTAATGATTAGCTTAAAAAAATTAGGTAGTGTTTAATATTTTAACCAGCAGGACTGCTTTATTTTTTACCAGGGAAGTTGTGTGCCCGAAATAGGTATTTTTACGCGCAAAGCTTAATATAATTATAGCCAACAAGGTTTTACCGCGTTTAAAAAAAAAGTTGCAGTGAATCTAACTGAATTTACTTGAAATTAAAAATTAGCTCTCGTCAAAGATCAAAGCCCCCGAAAATCAAGCCCTCATCTCCGCACCCGCAAACATTGTTTATATATACAATCCCGGAAGTTTATCAAATCCTCCAGACGAGCGGTACTTCCCAGTTATATTCAAACTGACTTTTCGAAAATTCCGCGCGGAATATTTTCCCAGTTTTTCGCGGTCAAAACGAGATAAAGGAAACATTTTCGCTTCTCCCGCCGTCGCGAGTTCCCCGAAAAGCGCAATAAATCGAAATTAAAACACTTTATAATTATTCCGCCGTTTTTTTCATATTCGTGCGGAGAGGACGTTTTTCCCTCGCCGAAAAGACGGAAAAGGGGCCTTGATTTAATAAAACAGCCGGTGATCCCGATTCCGAGATTGAATTCAGCCGCGTCCCATTCAACCTGCGAGGCTCGCTCTCCTCTGTTTTGGGAAAAACAATACCGAGAGCTCGTCATTATCGAGCCGCAGCCCCGAGAGCGCCCCTCCGCGCTCTGCGTGCCGAGATATAAACGACTGATGTAAAACGGCTTTGTCGTTAATTCGGCAGAATGATGGCTCTTGCAATCGAGCTCGTACAACGTCTAATTGCTCTTGGAAGATTTCCACTGGCTCGCTTTTTTCTCTCTCTCTCTCTCTCTCTCTCTCTCTCTTTCTCTCTCTCCACCCCTTTCCTACCCCCGTCGGTAGCTCTCTATTTACTGCCCGTGGAAAAATATAGCTCCGGCTGTATATCTTGCCGTAATTATTTCGAGATTTATTGCCGGCATCACGCGCACTTTGCGTTTTTTACGGGGCACGTTTCATTTATGTTGCCCCGCGTAACGGCGGTGCGACGCGCCATGTGTAAAGACAGATTAGTTCCGACGTTTGCTGCTACATGTCAATTAAGCCCTCCTTTGTGCGCACTTTTTACGATATCGCCGCGCGCGGTTTACCGCTCGTCGGGTGGGATAAGTAGTTATTCGAGATTACCGAGGAGTGGATCAATGAGCGTCGATTCGACGACGCAACGATGTTCAAAAGCTTGTTTTTTTTTAATGAAGAACCGCTTTTATTAATTGGAAAATTTTCCTCGGCAATTTATGTAATTAAAGGCGCATTAACGTCGGGGCCGTTAATTGACCTTTTTCCACTGCTTTTTCGTTGAAATTAAGCGTTTTGCTTCTTCGCCATATATGTATATGCGAAAATTAAATTGTAAAAGATACGTATTTTAAAGCTTGAAAAAGCTTTTAAATTTTACTTTATACTTCTGAGTGATTTAAAAAAATGTTTGGATAAGTAATACACTGTTGTTTCTAATTAAAGTTCGTAGTTACGAATTTTTCAATTTATTTAAAAAGAAACAATCACACAATTTCTTAAAAAAAAAAATAAATTTAAACACATTTTTTATTTTTAGAACTATTTTAAATTCCAATTCATAGTTAAATAATACGTTTATTTTCTTTCAAAGTTAAAGTTTATTGTATAAGAAACTTGAAAGGTTTTAATTCTCAAAATAGCTTATATTGACATAGTAATTATACTGCCTCGGTTCTAAAAATACTTAGACGGTTCAATGTACCCAAAAAGCTGCTTAATCTCAAACGAAAAAATGAAAACCCCGATAAAAAGTGTGCGAATTCGCAGATGAAATTATTAGCCATTGTGTCGCCATCCATCACGAAGCTGCCGTTACGAGTACCCGAAACCGTCAACTTTATACTCCCGAACTCCTTCCGTGCAAACTCGATCGCTCGCGAAACGACTCGGCGCGCGATCTGGGTCAATCTGCGGGTAAAAAAATTCATCGCTCTCATTCCGAGTTTTGCGCTCGGCAATATTTCTTACAAATCGCCTTTGTATAACAGGACGTAAATCAACATTTGCAGGGACGCTACTCTCGTGTAGATACGTGGCGGCGCACAGAAAGACCCCCCCGTAATTCAAAGCCGAAGGTAAAAAGGAGGAACGGCACGCGACCGAAATGCGCCCCCCGACTCTCCTTTCCGGCCCCAAGACCGCGACGAGTTTAGAGCAGCGCCGCGCGAGACCGGCATGCGAAAGCGGCGGCCCCCGACGACAAACATAGGATCGTTTGCGTGCGTCGATCGCGACGCGAATCGAAGATAGGCCCGCGTGCGGGCTAAAATGCGAGGTTGTACAGCTGGGGTTCAGTCGTTTTTACACCGGGAGGGATGCGCATCTGCTTCAAATCTGTTCGAAATTACGGAAGGTACGGCGTTGTTTCTTTCAAATTATAATATTATTCGGACTGCTGCTGGGGGATTACCGCCGAAGCGTTTTCGAGTTGTAAAGAGGATGTTTCGGCTTCTGTTGGAGTGATGAACGGCGGCTTAGTAAAGTTTATTCGTTATATGAGAGAGGAAATTGGGGAACTGGATGTTTTGGCAAATTTATAAACTTCCTTTAAATCTCAGATTGAATAATTCGATGGGGCTTAAAGCCCAGAGAGTTATATTCTCTCTGTGCCTTCGAAGCAAAATGTCCGCATGCAGTAAAATAAAGGGTATCGCGCGTCTAAATGGGTAGGACCATTTCTGCGTTCGGTTTGGGAAATTTTTGAAAGATTTAATTGCGGCTTTGGCCGTAGTTGCGTACTAACCGTTTTCCTGCCGAAGTTTCCTGCGATTCGGTTATCAATAACAGGTTTAAAAGGTTATCCGAGAAGTTATTGTTTAAATCCAGAATTATTTTATTTGTCGAGCTTATACTTTTATGTGTCGAATAATATATGGGTTTTGCTCTAACAAGTGACGCTTTGCACAGTTAATTCTTCGCTGGTAGACATTCGAATCTATAAAATAGCTGCGAAAAATGCAGCTTTTTCTCAGACAGTGATGAAAGCGTCTAATGGATTGAACATAACCTCAAAATTTTTTACCTGTTCAACAGTGCAGTAAAAATTATCCGAGTGCTATAGATGGCTTTCCAAAATGCAAAAAACAACACTTGAAATTCCATTTATCTTCTTTTTTTTCACCTGCTCAATTATTCCGCTTAAAAATATGAAATAACAAATTCAAAATTCACTTGACGCTATTAAATTTTCAAAGCAATTTTTAACACACGTTCTGCATTTCTATAGTCCAACTATCATCTCCTTTTGAAGCGCCCTAATCGCTTTCGCGCAGACAGCTTGAAAAAAAGCGTGGGGTGAAAAACGCGCGCCAGTCATTTTCGGTCTGTTTAATTGCAGATTTTAATTAATATTAATTTCAACTCTCCCGCGACTTCCCTTTCTTCCCCGGCCCCCGCGTAATTTGATGTAATAAAAGATTAGAGCGTTATCTCACTGGCAGGTATACCACTTGGCTGCTCGGCGGAAATAAGAGTATTTGTCAAAGCAAAAACTTTGCCGCACGGCGCTCGTCGGGAAAGGGACGCCTGCCGAGTTTACGTTGATATTGCTCGTAGGAGAGTCTTTGACGTTAATTGGTAGCTTCCTGTAAGGAGTACAGAGAGGAAGCTTCCTCGCGAACAGCCATCAATCTATCCCACTTCTTCTCGGGCCGTTGCCTGCTGGCCCTCTTTACTCTTTCACTCTCTTCCTCCCTCTTCTCCCCCCGCCGGACGTCGAAACAGAACGCGGCGAAAGAGCGAAACTCTTCCGGCGTCGGGGGAACTTTTGAAAACTCTGTTTCGCTCTTCCACTGTTGGCAGACCGACGTTGCGCATAATGCCCCTTGATTAAATTCGCCCTTTTTTCCGCCGCGCGGCGCCGGCAGGGAGGAAGGGAGGGAGGGGCGGAAAAATTGGCCGACTCAAGGCTGGATTAAAATCTCGTTGCATATTTTGCGAAAACGTGCCGGATCTTTTAAGTGTTTTTGCACCGAGTTGCTGGGTGGGGAGCGGAGCTTCGGCCGCGGCGAGAAACAGAGGCATCGGAAAATTGGATTAAGAGATCGTCAGTCATGAGCAGCGCTAAATACTCGGGGATAAATATGGATGAACCTGATGCATTGAATATAGCGCTTTTCCCAACTGAATTATTGGAAAATTTGTGCTTCGATTCATTAGAGCTATTTAATATTGCAGTTTGGAAAATTGAGTAGTTCCATTGATTATTGGCTCAGAAATAATTAAATTTTTACTGTTGGAGTTTTTCAAGGAAATTCAGTAAGAAAGATTTCATTATTCTGTCGAAAAAAGGCTCTTTAGTAAAAATCGCATAAATCCTTTGAGGAAAGTGTTAATTTTAATCAGAGCGAAAGATAAATGCGAGGAACTAGGAATTACAAAAAGAGAGAAGCAACAATTTTCACTTCGTAAAGTTTGTCCGTGTATAAACGCAGTTACTCCCTTGTATAATTCCTTCCCTTCCTAAATCACGACAGTTTTAACTCCGGGAACTTCGGAACGCAGCCAGCCCTTAGAGAGAGCTAAGAAAGTATTCTTTTAGACAAGTTTTGCGGTATGAAAATTGAGTTTTATTCATTTTTAAGGCCGAAAATTTTGGAAAATTATTGCCTCTACGAAATTATAGCCTTTCAATCTACTCACTTACAAATATAATATTTTTCCATCATAATGAATCTTACCTTTCCCCTTTAAAAATAGTTTCATCTACAACTTTAAAAAAATAAAATAACTTCACAGCATTACCCTTCCTGCAAAATTGGCCTTCCCGCAAAAAGTAGCCTTCTCTGTTTATTTATCCCCTCGAAAAGTACCTCCAACAAGTTAAAAACTTGATTCAATTATTTTCATAAATAACCCCGGTGCGTCCCGCGTCGCCGAAAGACTTACGATTATAAACAAGAGAGAGAGAAGTTGGCCGGCTCCAAGTGGCCGAGGCCATTTCAGGAGCGGAACATTAATTTCGACACAGCGGCCCCCGAAGAGTGACGAACGCGATAAAAGTATACATAGAAGCTCGAGAGAGCAGCAGAACGGAGAGAGAGAGCAGCATTTTAATCAAACAGATGGTCGCGCCTCGTCGCAGCTGCGATTCGCAATCGCGAGTCCTGGATCATTGTTATCTTTCAGTAACAGATCTCTGGAGACGCGTCGAGGGCCATATATTTTATTTCTGGCCCGACACGGCTAGAAGCGCACTCGTCGGACGCGTGCGTGCGTGTGTGTTCGTGTGTGCCCGGCTGCGCGCAGCCAAATTTTTAAAAGGAAAACATATCGCACGAAAAAACGCGCTCCGGTGATTTACCGCGGTTTTCCTTTGTTATTCGCGCGCGTTCCGAAAGCTTTGTGCTCTCTCTCTCTCTCTCTCTCTCTCTCTCTCTCTCTCTCTCTCTCTCTCTCTGTCTAGTTCTGTGCCGTTGGCTTTTTTGCTCGCTGGATTTCCCGTGTTTTCGTTTAGCTTTTTCTGCCTATAACTTGGCCTTTTGTTGTTGCCTTTTTTACGAAGGGGAGAGAGAGGCGATTCTAAGTTGTCGCGATGGGGGAAATGTTTTACTTGTCGGCGATCCCTCGTTATTCGCGAAAGGTATCAATTGTGCAGAAACAAGAGCTCGTTAGCAAGAAATGTTTCGGCATTGTATTTTGTGCGCGGAGCTACCAAAAGTTCGGCACATATTTCATTCTCGGACTCGCGGCGCAAAGGAGATTCAATTCGATGGTACATTAAATTGGTGAATTTTTCTTGAAATTAATTCAACTAGATTTACTTTAGGTAAATTCTTAAAATCTTTAGTATCTTAAAGTCTTTATTTTATATCTTAATATATGCTTTCACGAGAAAAAATTCATTTTTATCGTGCGTACTTTTATATCTGTCAGGATTTGTCATTCATTTAATTTAGGTCACTTTCTGTGAATATTTAGAAATCTTTACACTGAGTAAAGATGTATAGTTTCCATGGGATTATTTTACAGATAGACTAACTACAAACTAACCTAGATTTGGAAGAAATATTTCTATAATGAAGTGCGGAGTAAAAATTATAGCTTTCTAAACAATTTTACAATTAACGTATATTAAGCTAGCATAGCCACTTTTAATAAGCTTGTGATCAAACCATATGCATATTCTGTTGCTAATTTGTTGCTAAAAAGCCGATTGGTTTTAAACGTATTGCTCCATCCGATTGCCAGAAACGAATGTGCTTTTTGAGCAACAAATTAGCAACAAAATATGCCGCCATTCTCGTATTAATATCTTTATAAGGTCAGGAGATAGAAAAAATGACTACCCTAGCTTAATATTAATTTAACATGTAAAAAAAATTAGTCTGATAAAAGTCTGACTTCAGTCTGGTTCAAAAAGTGTGGTAGAAGTCTGCTGTAAGTCTTACAGAAATCTGGCTACGGCC
>JAWWEM010037768.1:0-14398 GCA_035582935.1 Ormyrus thymus
ATGCGCTACCAAACGAACTAAAAACTATCAGTACCAAAAATAAAAAAAAAAAAATAAGAAATTGGATAGCAACAAATGTAATATAAAGAAAATGTATAGCAATTAAAAATGCTCACGGCTGTGAATTGTTACTTAATACTACAAAATTGTTACTTTATATACAATGTTTATTCTTAGTTTTAAGTTAGAATATAAGTTCTTTTTTAATGTAACCAGACCCACCAACAGATAACTCTGTTTATCTCTGTGGATAGTTGCGTAGATGTAAACCCTATGTAACTATAAATATCTGGTAATAAATAAATAAATAAATAAATTATTTTTATAGATCTTTTATATTGATTTTTTATAGTGATTTTTTATATTCATATTTTATAATTTAATTATGATATTTATAATCAGATGAATCTAATTGTTGGAGGACATAATTACGAATGATCCTCAAGAATTTAAGGAGGTTCGATAGATCTTCCCGCTTGCCGCGCGCCCGCACCGCAGCCCACGAACTCGACGTTTTGTTTACGTTTTTGTTTGTTTCTGTGAAACGGGTTTGTAAACGATCAAGACCCGGGTGCATTTTTGTTCTTTGATTGTTTTTTTAATAAACTGTAGGTTTTTTAACTTTCTCTAACCATTATTTGCAATTGATTTTAACGATCAAAGGCCCAATAACCTCTCTCTCCCATAAGAGCCCATGTATAAAATCATGATTTTAACATCGATTATCTTCAAAACTACATTGTCAATCACTCTAAAAATTTTACAGTAATCGTGTTACGTATATCCTATTAGATTGAAATAGTTTTCAAAAATTTCTAACCATTTTGATTTTGGTATCGAACCTCCTTAAAAGATTGGTGTCAAAGAGTGTATTTGCATCCTTTGACATTTTAAAAGAAAAAGGTTTCATCGATGATGATTCTGTGTCCACTTCTGAAATTGTCCAAAAAATTAGCAAAGAAATGGCTGGTTTGTTAATAGAATATATATCAAATATTAATTTGGTTGACAGTTTTGAACTTGTTGAATGTAGTGAACAACAGTAATTGTTTCGACTCTCTCACAGAATCAAAAGAATTATCTGGTAAGAATATTTATAATTAAAAAAATTATTTTTTATTTCTAATTACCAAACAACATTTTAATAAGAGAAATTTAATCTGTTAATTTAATCTGAAATTTAATATCTATTGATTTTTATAAATTAAATATTCATTCTATTTAAATTTTAAAAGATTTAGCAACTATGTTTTATATATCTAGAATCTGCAAGTTCATCTGCAAGTCAGCCAAGTTCTAGTGATTATGAGCCTCCACAAAAGAAATCCAATTTTGAAAAAATACCATTAGACAAGAAAATAGAAATTGTTAATTTAAAAATGGAACATCCAAATTGGAAATATTTCACTATGAAAGTTTATAGAGGAAAATTTGTTCCCAGATTAGATGAACTTTCAAGATGGAAAAAAGAAATTATAAGTGAAGGTACGCAATATAATAAAAGTGAGGAAATGAAGAAGTGGACGCACAATAGATTCAAAGAATCTAGAGAAAGAAAAGATCACGTCGAGACTGAAGATCTTAGGACATGGGTTTTGCAAGGATCGATGCAATTTTTATCTGATAGTTTCAGTTTAAAGCTTCATCAGCTTGGATTAAGCGTTTCAAAGAAGAATTTAGAATCACTCAAAGAAGAGTAACAAAATATGTAAAAGCAACTGAACAAAGGTCATTTGATGAAATATTGCGCTTCACAAGTGACTTTCAAGATGAAGTAAAGCATCTAGCATCAAATTTTAATTTAGATTTTGTTATTAATACTGATCAGATGGGCTGTGAGTACCGGTTAAATGTACAGAGAATATTAGAAACTATTGGAAAAAAATTTGTTGAAGTTTACCTTGGTGATTTAAATAAAGTCACAGATTCGTACACTGCCCAATACTCCATAACTGCATCAGGGAAATTACTTCCAAAAGTAATTTCCCAATTCGTTTGTCTTCAAGAAGTAGAAAAACATATTCAAGGATGCTGTGAAAAATTCAAGAATATTTATATTACCTGCTCTAAATCTGGAAAATTAACCAGCAATCTTGTACAACTGTACAATGAAAATATTTTGCAGCCATACACGAAAGAAAATATCTTCTTACTTATTTTGGATTCTTGGTCAGAACACTCCAAGCCATCTTTATTTGAAGATTTAAAAAAACAAGATCCAACAGCTACACTTAAAATAATTCTGCCAAATTGCACACCATTTTGTCAGCCGCTTGATGTACACCTACACAGACAGATTAAATTTTTCATTAAAAAATTACAAAACTGTCCTGTTTTAGCATATACAAACAGACAGTTAAATACCAGAGACGATGCAATAAAAATACATGCACTTATTCATAACCAGTTATCAGCCCCATTATTTAGAAATATGATTGAATATGCTTGGTTTGCATCTAAATTAATTGAAACAAGAGATGTATTTATGAATATTAAAGAAGGTTACTTTTCAATCAAAAATGCAGAAAAATGCCAATGCAATAGCATCTCTTTTATTAAATGTTCCTGGTGCAGAGAATATTTATGTTTCACCTGCTTTTATGATAACTATCATCCATCTGATTGCTTAAATAATTTTACCAATTTTTAATCTGTAAATAAAAGTTTATTGTAAATACATTGTAAAATTTTTTTTATACAATTACAGAATAATAATAAATTTTAAAAAATATAAAAAGAACTTTTTTTAATTTACTTACCCAAATAAAATAATTTATAAATCTGTCAATTATGACAAGAAATATTTGGACTTATATTATATAATATAAACTCACTATTATATACTAATCATTGTTCAAAAATTATTTTTCATTCTATTGGCTGTTAACCGTCAGATCATTTGTCAGGTTATACTGAACATGGTCAAGGAAAAACTTATAGATTATGAGTGTTCCCAACGATAGCAGCAGGCAGTTTGGCCGTAAGACCAGTACTGCCAAACTGCCTGCTGCGGCCGTTTCGGAACACACCAATAGGTTAGAACGGATCAGCTGTGTTTACTAATTAGAGCAGATGAATTTGCAGGTTGGAAAGTTCTTGCAAGAATCAGTTTTTATTTTTAAATAAATCAACACCATGTATTGTGTAAGAATTTTTACAGTTTTCTGTGCCATCATTAGAAAATCAGGCATCCTAATTATTATTAGATAAGTATACATTGTTTTTATAATATTCATGATCTTAATTTATAAATATAAATAAGTATTGATACTTTGTGTTTTAATGTTTTCAGATGTAGAATAGAAAAAGCTGGATTTACAATAAAAAATTAAAGAAGAAGTGCAGAAGTAGAAGGAAGAGAGAAATATAATGTACAAGGTATTATTATTATTATTATTGTCAGTGACTAGAAATAGTGGAAATAAAAGTTTAAACTTTAATCATTAGTTTGACATAAAAATTGTCAATTTATTATCTGGCAACATTTTTTTGAAGTGATAAAAATAACATAAAAAATAAATAAAAATAAAAATATACAACAATTAAATCATAAATTATAAATCAAACAAATGATTAAAGATAATTGTTTAATTGATAGTGTATGCGTTTTAGGTATGCCAAGTTATTTTAAATTATTTTATACAAAAAATTAATGAATAATTTTTATACAAATATTTTGCTATATAAATAATTGCCTAAATTTCTTTTTGTTAATAACTTCTCCCCAATAAAGCGTTAGGGTCTATAACTTGGCGTACCTTTATCATATACCAATAAGTAAAGTTTGGCCCATTTTTACCAAAATCTGAGCTCCGGAGGCCTGAGCCTCTCCTAGTTAGTACAAAACTTTTCACATAAACGCACGCAGAGCGAATAAGAAAATCTTACTTTTTCGAATTTAGCAGCGTAACTGCTTGGCGAGTCAGCATGACACTGAAGTTAGCCGCATCGAGTTCATAGGCGAAGAACCAGAGGGGCTCCTCAGTGTTAAATTCTTTCCAGAACGATTCTAATTGTTCGGGAAGGAATGAGGATTATCCTGTAACTAACTGTAGATAGAAGAACAACCTGTCGATTTAGAAAACACCGGATTTTCCGTAATTTTCCGGCCTTACTCGATATTCAATTTATAGTAGTTTTCCACAGCCGCCGGACTTTGGAAAATGAGAATTTTCCAAGCCATTTTTGCGCTTTCACACCTCAGCGTTTTTTAGAGAACCACTGGATGCGGATGCCGACACAAAAATAAAGGGATGTTATTTCAACGTTCATTACAGTACGTATGAATTTTTGATCGATTTCCGCGACCGCCGGGCTTTGGAACATGAGAATTTTCCAAGTCATTTTTGCATTTTCGCACATCAGCGATAAAAAATTCACACATACTCTAATGAACATAAGAAATAATACCCCGTTGTTTTTATGTTGGCATCAGCATCCAGTGGTTCTTTAAAGTTCGCTGATGTGCGAAAACACAAAAATGGCTTGAAAAATTCTCGGCTTGCAAAGCCCGGCTGTCGTAGAAATCGATAAAAAAATTCGTACGTACTCTAATGAACATGAGAAACAACATCCCGTTGTTTTTATGTGGGCATCAGCATCCAGTAATTCTCTAAAAATCGCTGATGTGGGAAAACGCAAAAATGGCTCACAGTAATTCATTGATCTACTATAAATTGAATATCGAGCAAGGCCGGAAAATTACGGAAAATCCGGTGTTTTCTAAATCGTGAGGTTGTTCTTTTATCTACAGTTAGTTACAGGATCAATAATTAGAATCGTTCTGGAAAGGATTTAACTGAGGGGCCTCTCTGGTTCTACGCCTATGGATTTCGTCAAATGCGGCCAACTCGATACGGCCAACTTCAGTGTCATGAATCAGTAAGTGCTGTAAGGTCGGACTCCTGTGGACTAGTTCCTGGGTGCAATTTTACGGAGGATTCGACATTTCGGGGTCGACACCGGAGACCACAACTGAGGAGTAGTCATCCCTCAATTCGGCTTATTACCTCGGATTCTCCTGTGTTGGCACTGGAGAGAGGGATGACTTCTCCTCTACTGGCTTTACACTTTTTCGATGACGCTAGGCTAAACGTGCTTTCAAGGCCTAGAGTCGACAGAAGCTGCTGCACGGACAAATTCCGCGGTCGGTAAACTCCGCGATGTCCGTTGCTACCCGGGCTACAAAATGTTACCTATGCAACTTGTGTCACGTAGCCCGGTGAGAACGGAAAAAGCGAGTTTGAATATCAGCCGAGGAAAGTTTTTAGGCTGCATTCTTTTTCGAGTTTATGATTCTAACTTAATAATAATTAATTCGGGCGTTAACGGTTAAAGTAGAAACATATAAATTAAAAGAAAAACGTGTAACGTAACATTAACTTTATATTAATTATTATACCTTATTTAAGTTTTTTTGTAAAATTAACTTTAATACGGATATAATTAAAGAATACGATATTTATGGAAAAATCAAAGGGCGCGGGAGTGCCCTGCGGTAAGTAGAAGTACTACTGAGCCGGGCGACCGCGTACCTTTATACTTTGAAATGGTTATGCGTAATTTTTAATTTGCTCTTATTTTTCTTTGGATCATGTTAACTACTATAAATACAGTTTACTAAATAGCTATTTCATAGTAGAACATAAATAAAAAAGTTTCATTTAAAAATGTTTATTCTATTCAAAGATCTGCAATTGAAAAATTTTCATGGCTGATTTCAGCTCCGAAATTTTTTCCTTTTTCTCCATCTAGATTTTCGTCAGACCTCCTTCCGGTCCTAGGGTAACTTCCGATCACGTGACCGCCTATTTATCACGTGACCCATTATTTAGGGGCATTGTACATATGGCTGTGCTGCGCTGCGCTATGCTTTACTGTCCAATTTTATTCCATGATTTGAACGGGTTGTGAATCTCATTGGCTGGTTCCGTTGGTCTACAATTGCTCTTATGGAATCAGTTCAATGAGATTCTTCTTCTTCTTCTCTTTTATTGGCTTTGGTCTCTTCCAATGAGATTCGCAACCCGTTCAAATCATGGAACGAAATCGGATAGCACAGCACAGAGCCGCGCAGCATAGCCATATGTTCAATGCCCCTTAAATACTAATTCTAACCTGTAAATCGTAAGTCCTATGTACAAGTACGCTTAATCGGTCGATCGGTAAATTAAAAAATTAAGAGCAATTACAAGTGGTTTATATACCTGAAGAACAATTGCATAATATAGAAAAGCTAATCAGAGATTTATGTTAATAAATGTTTTAATCTAATGATAGAAATGTGATAGATTCCCTGGATTTTAAAATCTGGAATATTGGTGAAATCTTCTGAATAATAAAGATTACAAGACATCGTTTTTCAACAATAATCGTATAGTAAGAATTGCAGATGGCTTGGAACATTTTATTCCAAATTTAAAAGAAGTTTTTTATAAAATGGTGATCTCCCGTTGCATAACGTCTATAATATAATCTTCACAAAAACAAATATATTTTCCATAAACTTTGTTAATCTGGTTTTTTACAAAATGGCGATTTCTCGTGGGATAACGCTTTTTAACGAAATTTTTTGAAAAAATTGTATTTTGGAAGTTTAAATAATGATCATTTAATACGATTCAAATAAAATTAAGTAATGAAATCAATCAATTATCAGTAAGTCAAGTATTCAAACTTCCTAGAAAATTTTGTACTTTGGAATTTTTAATCCTCGAAAATATAATATTTAATATATATTCTGATTTAAAAAGATTCCTTTTTTACAAAAGTATATTCTTAGGCAAACATTTGGTTTAACGATCTGTCTTAAAAGAAGTCTCTTTAATAATTCCTCACAAAAAAAATAATGATCTGTTAGAAACCTTCTATATAAATAAAATTTAAACTTCCTAGAAAATATTGTACTTGTAGAAATTTAAATCCTTGTTATATTACAAAAAGTTACTTATTTACAAAAGTATAAACTTAGGCAAGTAGGAGTTTGTTTCTCAATCTCCCTTAAAAGAAGTCTCTTTAACAATGCCTCACAAACAAGAAATAATGATCTCTCAGCAATAAATGTCTATATGAAATATTATACTTTGGAAATTTAAATAAAATCATTAAATTAAATACAATACAAAACAAAGGAATGAAATCAATTATGAGTATGTCGAATATGATATATTAACAATTCCTTATAAAAAAGGAATGGTGATCTGTTAGCAATAAACGACTATGTGAAATATTATACTTTGGAAATTTAAATAAAATCATTAAATTAAATACAAATCAAACAAAACAAAGGAATGAAATCAATTATCAGTATGTCAAGTATTATGTATAAATTCCATTTTTTTTGAAAATATTGTGCTTCGTGTATTTAATAACAGTTAAATATAAATCAAACAAAAGAAAGTAATGAAATCATACCGTCTTACTACTAATATTGTTAATGGAACAAAATTAGAAGATAAAAAAACTTTTTAATATGACCAGTCTAACTGCACAGTTATCTATGTATTCAATTTTGGTGCAAATTAAACAAAAAAAAAGTATTGAAATCAATATATAAATAATGAAGTATATAAGTATCAAAGGTGTAAAATTTGGTATTGTTACTTTTTATTACAATATTTACCATTTTACAGTCAGTTTTCATAAAAATATTTTAATATATATTTTAATTTTTGTAACAGTATTTTAACAGTATTTTATGCTATAAGTGTGCAAAGGTGCTTTTCTTGATCCCCTGGTGGAAATTATGTAGTTTCGCCATTGTTTTCAATAGCGAAAGAAGGGCATTTAGCCACTACTACGGCTTTCGCCACGCGTGCTTCTGAGTTGGTTGCTAGGCAACTGTAACTTTTACTGATAGATTCAAAGCCATTAACCGATACCTACAACAAGAACAGTTACTTCTAAAAATCGATATATACGATTATCATTTATCATTTAATGATTGCACGTTTAATGACTACATTTAATAACTGCTCCTTTAAGTTTTCGAAATTTAATAATAATTAAAAAAAATTTACATGTTCTCCGATTTAATTCAATTATTAAAATTATGCACGTGATGTTTTCGATGGCCGCCCCCTCCCCCGACCAACAGCACTCGCTACGCTCGTGCCGCAAATCATGCTAAAGGGGTAACTCATCTTGCACAAATTCAGTGTCATTTGCATGGTGCGAGACCTATACGATCGAAAAGTCTGCTGTCGTGCGTAATTAAAAAATTAATATTTTCATTCATGTTGATCGACTAATGTTTCATTTTTATTACTCAATGCACAAAGTAGCGTATTACTACACTTGTCAAAAATAGTGCGCAAAGTAAATTAACATAATTTTGCGCACGCTGTTTTAGAAAAATAGTATACGCGAGTCGGACGCAAGGTGATATTTGTATGCACTTGTTACGCTATTATACGCTAATAGGCAACGGGGGCAGACAGGTGATTCCCACACGAGTCAACTTCATCGCGAGAGCGTAGTCTATTTTGGGCGCTTTTTGTGTACTGTACTATTCCTTCAAAGTAGTGTAAAAGACGACGTTAAATAAGATAAAAAAAAAAAATTTAATTAGATACGCAAAAGTCACTGATAGGAACAAAATAGTATCTATTGGTAATAACTCGAAAATTTACAATGAAAGTGGTGTATTGATAGGAATTGCAGTAAAAAATAATGGATTGTATAAGATTAAGAGTTATAGTAATGAATTTGATTCGTATGCTTGTAATGTTGAAAAATTGACACAAAAAGAAAAATTTCATAGGTTATTGGGTCACGTAAATTTCCAGTACTTAAATGTGTAAAGATAAATTAATTGATGGTATGCCCGACCAATTAGAACAGATTTATTTGAAACGCGGTACCTGTTTATAAAATAAAATGTACAATTTCAAAATTTGAAAATAATAGACATAAAGCACGAGAAACTTTAGAAATAATTCACACAGATGTGAATGGATCTCATACCACGACGGGGTATGATGGTTCCAAATATTTGGTAACATTCATAGATGATTACAGTAAATGCTCAGTAGTATGCGCAATTAAAAGTAAAAATGAAGTGACAGTGTTTTGAAAATTTTTTATATTCAGTAGAAAACTTGACCGACAAGAAAGTAAAGAAATTAAGGTGTGATAATGGGCGCGAATTTATTAATAGTGAAATGAATAAAATCATAAATGAGAAACGTAATATTCTAGATCCATGTCCACCGTACATACACCAGCTGAACGGTATAATCGCTCAATTACAAATTCCGCAAGATGTTTATTGCAAGACTCAAATTTACCGAGAAAGTATTGGCTTGAAGTTGTTAAAACGGCCGCGTATTTAAAAAATAGAACGATTACCAATACTATCGAGAACAAAACACCATTTGAGATACTGTTTAATGAAAAACCGAATGCTAAAAATTTGAAATTGTATGGAAGCAAAGATTTTGCCCGAATTCCCGAAAGAAAAACAGAGACAAAATGGGATCGAAAAGCAGATGTAGGAATTTTAGTAGGCTATGAGAGAAATGGTTATAGAATTTTGATTAATAATAACATTTTTAGGCCATAAAATGTAGAAATTGTAGAAAATGATGAAAATCTAGTAGGTTTTAGTGATTCAGAAATATGTGATAATGAGCCTGAAAATAATTTTGAAGAAAATTCTTAAAATCGCGAATTAGAAAATCCCGAGCTAAAAAATATCCAAAGAGAAATAGTCAATAAAAATCGGCTCACTGTTAATAATCAGAAAAATATTAGAAAGACGAGTAACAGTTCAAATAGAAGCGATTATTTGGATAATGATTTAAGACGATCATCACGTGAAAAGAAAAAGCCCGAGAGATACGGTGAAGCGATTGAAACAAAGCTTGTATATGTCCAGGTGGTAAGTGCGAAAAATCCACTCACGTATCATGAAGCTTTAAAAAGTAGCAAATATTAATTGTGACTAGAAGCGATGTATTAAGAAATGTTTTGTTTAAGTAAGAATCAGACCTGGCGATTAGTCGAAAAATCCGAGGGTGTGAAAGTCTTCGAGTAAATTCGATAATACTAAAAAAGCTAGATTAGTTGTTCGCGGATTTCAACAAGATGAAATTTTAGAAGATCTGTATTCGCCAGTAGCTAAAGTTCAAATTTTAAAGTTATTACTTGCTTATTGTTATCAATTTGGACTACATATTGAACAAATGGATATAGAGACTGCCTTTTTAAACGGGAATATAAAATCAGAAGTCTACGTGAAACAATAACCACCAGGTTTTGAAGATGGTACAAATAGAGTGTGCAAATTGATCAAAGCTTTGTATGGTTTGAGAGAGAGCCAATGGTATGAATATTTCGATGAATATATCCAAAGTTTAGGTTTTAGGAGAAGTAAAAATGATTATTGTTTATATATTAGTGAGGATGGAACAGTATTTGTGATATTATTTGTTGATCTCTTGATTTGCAGAAAAAATAAGCGGAGAATTGATGAAATCAAAATAGATTTGTCAAAAAAATTTTCTATGAAAGACTTAGGAAAAGTGGAAAAATATTTATGTATAAAAATAAAATATGATATTAAGAATGGCAAGATGACTCTAGACCAAAGCGTATATGTTCAGTCACTAGTAATTAAGCATAACTAGTAATTAAGTATAACTTAGAAAATGCGAAATTGTATAAGACTCCGATGGAGCTAAATTTGAACGTAGAACCAGCGCAATCAGTATCCGAGAATATAAAGTATAGAAAGTTAATAGGATCATTACTATACATAAGTACAAGTACTAGACCCGAGATTAGTTGTAGTGTAAACTATATCAGTAGATTTCAAAATAGTTATAATGAGACTCATTATAAATATGCGCTAAGAATATTGAAATATTTTTACTTGACAAGAGATTTAAAATTAACTTACCAAAGAGATTTGAAAGCAGAAATCTTAGACGGTTTCGTTGATGCTAACTGGGCAAGTGATAAGTCAGATCGTCGACTACAGGCTATGTAATTAGATTATTCGGTAACGTTATATATTGGAAGTCGCGAAAACAGGGCAGTGTGACGAAATCCTCCACAGCCGCTGAATATGTAGCGTTATCTGAATTTGTAAATGAAATAAAAGTTGTTAAAAATTTATTGAAAGATTTCAATGTAAAAATTAGAAAACCAATTCAAATATTTGAAGATAATTCAGGTGCAATTGCTATTGTGCAATTTGGAAATTTAACCAAAAATTCCAAGTATATGAAGTGCACCATCATTTTGTTAATGAGAGTTATGAAGAAGGTATTATTCAAATATTAAAAGTAGATACAGAATCAAATTTTCCAGATATTTTGACAAAAGCTCTTGGAAGAGTTAAGCTTGAAAAATTTAGAAATTTATTAAGAATTATTTGAATTTAGTTTTGGAAATAAAATAATTTAAACGAGAGAAAGAAAAAAAAACAGAATTAATTTCTGTATAAGAAAAATGATGTAAAATTTGATACGAAATTGATGTATTTTTATTAAAAAGAAAACGTAAACAAAAATACTGTTATAGACTGCGAGCGTGAAAATTAAGGAGGCGTGTTGGAATTTGAGTAATTTACACGCTGCGCCTGGAAAAGCTGATGCGCAGCTGAGCGTAATTGTGTATATGCGAGAGTGTATATGTGTGTCACGCGAGACCAGAGCGCGTGCGCCGAAACACCTGTAAGTATAAGGTCAGAATCGGACCAGGAAGAGAGAAGCTTGGCCGACATTGAGAGCGGTGATTAAATTAAGTTTGTATCCATACACATCATGGAGAATTATTTAGATGTTAAATAAATAATTGTTGTGTCATAAACGAAGATGCTAAAGTATACCTCGCTCACTTCATTTTTGATCCAAACCCAACAATTATATTAACAACAACATTTAATGGACGTTTTACTATATATATCTACAACATTTTAGAAATAGGTTAATTTTATGCCCTTTTTGTAACTTTAACCTCATTCCAATTTTTTTCCAATCCATTAAGATTTCACTGAGATATGGCTGAAAAGCGATAAAATACGTTTTCTGGTATTTGAAGGTCAATTTTGAAGCTAGGGGATTGAAATTTGGTGCACATTCATATTTTTATATGACAAAAATATAGACCAAGTTTATGCAAGGGGATGCCGATTTCACATGCTTACCCGCTATACTCTTTCTGGTTTTAAATAAAATTTAAGAATATTTTTGTTATGTTTAGCAATTTAAGTTAGTTTGTAGTTTTTTCCGGTCCTGCGCAGAGGTAAACATTTACCTTGTCAGGAATAAGGTAACTGTATAATAGTTGTACTGAGACTGGATAATAAATAAATAATAGATAAACAGAATAAATAAAATGTATTACTTGTTGCCCCCATAATAAGCAAAGTTCTTACATTTAGAATATGCAACTGCGCCTCATGACTTGAAAAAATCCACACATAATAATGCTATGTACATGTTGTATAAACCTGATTTTTTCATGAAGATATTTTTGTTTCCAGAGAAAAAAATTATGAAAATGGTTGATTTTAGGTTATGCACAAGTTATGCCAAGGCGCCGCAAGATACTGATATGGTCAAAGTTTATCATAAGTACTCCAAAACGTTAACCTAAGTTCATTCTAATCTTCGGGTATTTCAACTATCTTAACGAGGGTACCTTTTTGTTACGTCCGAAATTAATCAGATGATTCATTTGCTCTTCTTAACTACTGCTTTTGCAACAATAACTTGGGACGACCATCTGCGGCTTATTCCCTTGCAAGGACTAAGAAAAACTATAGTACCGCTCAATTGCTTTTGTCCACCTGAAGACGATTTCACCCGTTACAAAACATTTCATCACTTCGGTTGTAGTTGAGATACAAAAACTTATGCCTGCTCATTTTAAAGCTGGAAGCAAAATCTTTCAAATCATGTACTTTTCATACTCATTTTTTTATTTTTTCACTCTTTTATACATGTAAACAAAAATGTATAAATTAATTATTTTTCTCTTCATCATTAAACTGAAACAGTTTTTTAAGCAAAATTCTGACAATAATTTTACAAAGAAAATTTAAAAGTTTGATCCAAGAGCTATTAAGACATTTTTTAAGCTTTTACAGGCAGTTTTCTTAAGAAAAAGCTTGTTTTTTCAACTTGATATATTACGAGAGAATTTGTCTCGCCGAAGAACCGGCAAGCTGGAGAGCCCGGCAGCACTCCGAGAGCATGTGTGAGTGTCGCATAGCGAAATAGTATGAGAGAGAGAGAGAGCATGTGTGAGTGTCGCGTAGCGAAATAGTATGCGAGAGAGAGTGAGAGAGCCACGCGACGAACGAGACTTACTCCAACAGCGGCGTCGACGAAGACATCAGCGGATATTGTTCCGGAGGCGTGAAGCCGAGTAGGGTTTCGGTCAAGCGGCTGCGAGACCGTCCCGTCGGTAGGAGTGTGGAGCGCGGGGCGAAGTAATAGCGGCCTGATCCACCGCTGCGGCCAACATTGTAGAATAATGGACAAAAGTCCAGCCACGACATAAATTTTAACCGATTTCAATAAAACAAATTTGAAAATACTCGAGAGGATATCTGCTATCACATGTGACTGCTACAATTTTGTTTCTTTATTCCCAACACCCAACCAAAATGCCATAAAGCCAGAAACGTTTCTAAATAAAATTAAAAGCGACCCGTGAACCCCTTTATTTGGTTTGATTCGGTTAAGATTTGTGACCTGTAGAACATACCGTCCCCAATGTGTGTCGGTTTGAGGGATTATGGCATTTTGGTTGGGTGTTGGGAATAAAGAAACAAAATTGTAGCAGTCACATGTGATAGCGCCTGCTATCACCCTGCGCCCTGCCGAGTATTTTCAAATTTGTTTTATTTAAATCGGTTGAAATTTATGTCGTGGCTGGACTTTTGTTCATTATTCTACATTGTGCGGCCTAGCCCACCGCAAAGTCACGAGACAAACTCACATGAATCGCCAAAGCTCCGCTCCGAGCACGGGACTCCGCAGTGCCACCGATAACCTGCCACCCCAAGGGGGAAGAGAACTGGCAACACCGCGGCAGCGGGACTAGAGAGCTCCGGTAGCTTTTCGAACGCTCACTCTCTCGCTTGTCGGGATCTTAGAAGCACGCGCGTTAATTGAAGTGGTCAAATTTTTGTCTAACGGTACGAGCGAGATGCCGCGGAGTCCGTCTCGCTCACGCGCTTAGCTCTTAAGCCTTTCAGGTTTTATTATTTTCCTTCCCGGAGTGATTGATCAACTGCATCTTCCGCGAACTCGTCCCGGGACGACCCGTGCCGACCCCACGAGAAACGAGCTAGCCAGCGCGGCTTGCGGGAATCTGTCACGGGACAGAGTGCGAATAACCGCGCGCAGGTTGTTGTAACTGGTAGCCCCGATGGCTTGTAATG
>JAWWEM010037819.1:0-14388 GCA_035582935.1 Ormyrus thymus
AACATGGAAAAAATGAAAAAACTTCATGACAATAAATACATTCAAATAATAAAATTAATTGCAGAAAAAATAGCAAAAATCATGACAAATTCAAAAGGAAACATTTCTATTCCTCAGAACCATTAGATAAAAAATAAAACAACTATAAATTCTACAAAAAAAAAGAAAATGATACAATAACATTTAATGAAAATTGCCCATATAGTCTTAACCCAAATACAAGGAAAACCAAATACACACATTTCATAAATAGTGAAATTCAAACAATTAAACAAGAAGAAAAACCTGTCACGAATTGTAAACCTATAGAAAGCATTTTTGACACAATAAACAACATAGCACAAGAAAACAGTATAAAAATATTACAAAAACGAGTACCAGAAGCCGCAGGAAATATAATAACAATTAACAATATTAGAACGACATACGGAGATATAAATTATTTGGGATCAAATAAAGCAATTTTTTACTTTGACAGAGGTTTCAAGGGCAAGTAAATTTTTACCAATTCCATGTATCCACTAGAAAGGCAACCGAAATAGACAAGGATATATAAATGTGATTCTAGCAATCAGCACAAGGATATGTTTCCTCACTACAGAGTCACTTGTGCAGTTGGACTAACATGTCCGGCTAGACTAAATAAGTATGAAAGGTTAATTTATGCAAGAAACAAAAATGCAACAACAGAAACACCAACAACTGCAAGATCGGTGCTGATTAGATATTGGCGATAGTGTAGTGTCATATTAATAAGTGAAGCTATACTTACTTTACCTGATAACTAATCTTATCAGTGAAAAAGTAAGATAGTTCATAAGACATTTATTCATTTAATTTTTAAGTTTTAGTTTTAAGTATTCTTTTTTATACCAGACCAGCGAACAGGAAGAGAATTCCTCTGCTGGATTACTTTTGTAATTATTACTTTAGTAATGTAATTATTGTCCGACGCTCCAATCGCCGTGTAATTTTATCTCATGGGGTAAATGCGTGGTGAAACAGCTCGTAGTGGTGTCGGGATAATAAACACTGCTACTGTTACTCGGTAAAACGAGATAAAAATTATCGTATTTCATCCTGAATCGCTTCGAGTTCACTAGCTTTTATCCAGGAATTAAATTTTTCCGAATAGCCGAGCCACTTTACCAACGCTTGTTTGTTTCTACCGCTTCCCTTCGTCCGAATGACGCGTTCAACTTTGAAGCGTCTATTCGCCAACATACGTTTTTTTACCCACGAGAGTCAATTCCTCGGTATAAAAGAAACCGTCGATCGTTTTGCCGTTTAAATCGTCCAAAACGTACGTGTACAAATTCTGTCTTTTCGAAACTTGTTTTATCTTGAATATTTCTTCGCTAAAATTTTTTTCGTAACCTTTCTCGAATGTATTTTTAGTACGACTGATACGTCCGTAATCACCTGCATTGTATTTAGCAGATCTAGCAAGCGACGGCGCCGACTTTTTTGCGACACTCTGCAGAAGGGAGCGTTTTTGCAGATTTTCGCGCGCTTTGGCAGCATTGCAAAGGTTAACTTGAGAAGACTTCATTTTTATACCACTGTGCAGCGTGTGATTGTACACGTGCAAAATCTTTTGCACGACATCGATGTAACACCTGGTATTTTTATGCAAAAAGTAGCGCCACATACGATCTCGTATCATTCTGTTGAGTCTTTCGACAATAGTTGCTTTGATGTCGGAATTTCGAGCGACTCGATGCTATATGCCGCGTTTTTTCAACAAATTTTGAAAGGTCGAGCCTACAAATTCTTTGCCTCGAGCCGACTGCAAGCAGAGGGGAGAGCGACTCTCGGCTCGCTCGAGAATCTTGTCGAAAGCCGATGTTTCGTTGTGAGCAATCTTATCCCGCAAAGGCTCCACCCACGCGTATTTACTCAACACGTCTATGACAACAAGTAGGTAGTTATAGACGTCGTTGTAATCCTTAAGAGTGGTTAATTACCACAAGTCATCGATATTTGTGACATTGTAGCGCAATCTTGGAAATTTTCTCGTTACAGGTCGATGAACCGTGTAAGCATCTTGGTTACTCAGCCATTCGTAAATTCTTTTCTTTTCATACTCGTTGTCCAGCAAAGATTTGCCTTTTTTGTTAACACGTACGAGATTTCGAGCATCAGCGTAGCCTGCTTCGTGAGCGAGATTATAGTACTATTTTTCGTAGGCCATTTGAAATAAATATTTTTAAATATCTAACTTTAGCCACTTTTCTTTAGCAGCGTTCCTTGTCAAGGCCGGAAAGCTCATTGCTACCGGCTGACCGAAAACTTCTGTCTTGTCTATTCTTCGTTTTGCTGTATTTGTAGGTGCAGTTAAGCGCTTTCCCATTTTTAAAATTTATGTATTGCCAATTAAATTACGCAGTGCTTCCAAAGTTTTGACGAATTTTGCAAACTCGAGATGATCGACAGGCGCATCATCAGCCTCCTCCTCGTTCTTGTCCAGCTTCTTTCTTCTTGCCGTACTACTCTTTTTCACTTTCACAACGTTGTTGAGAAGTTCGATTATATTCGAACCTTCTATTTTTTCACCGTCAATCGTAATCGTTCTAGCATTATCCCACTTTATGCGTTCCGGCGCTGCCTCTCATTTTGCGTGCTCTCTCCATTTATTGAGAATTATTACCGCCAAATAATTTTGAAATAAGACTTCCGATTATTGGTGCCAGCAAGAGAAGCAAAAAACTACCGCCTCTCTGTATCAAGATTCGTTTTCTGTTTTATCAGCCTACGCGTCTTGCTGTAGGACCACACGGCAGACAACGAGTATGTGCTAATTTGCGCAAAACGTGCTTGTGTCTTCTCAATCCACTCTTTGGCGAACGTTTTAGCTCCACTACTCCATGTAATACGTTGGCGCATATTCGCAAATGCACCTTGTAGTAGTTTTATCCACCGCGCGTAGCAGAGCTTTGCGTAAGAGACCGTCGCTGTGGCTGAGACCGACGTCCGAGCTTCTCCAAGTAACTGTACAATTTTAAACTGCTATAACAACGTTTGCGTTTGGCGCTGGTTCGATAGCTTCTTCCTTAATTGCCAATTGACGTACAAAATCTCGTCGTTTAGCAACAACACATCAAATACCTCTTTTTCCGGATCAACGAGCAGCTTGAAAAAATCTTTCGGAGATTTTATTATTTCCGTCTGCTTCAAATTGCTTCTCTGGCCGAATTTACCCCAAAAAGAATTTAGACAGAGTTTCGCTACGCCGCGTAAACCGGAATTTTTTCTATATGCTCAGCCGTGAGCTTGATACCCTCGTCTCGCTCATACTCTTGCAAATATCGCTGCTTGCCAATATCGTCTTCCTCGCACCAAGATGGCCAACCGCTTGCCTGTTGTTTTATTTTTAAAAACGTGTCTACGTATTCGGTGAACAGCCCTTCTTCGCACATATCAAGATTAAATCGCGTCGTCTTGTACGTTCGCACTGCAATAACCATTCGATAGATTTTTGCGAGTATGGATCGCACCGTCTGTAGCTATGCGGCTGAATAATAACTACACTGTCTGATTTTAAAAATTTTTTTCTAAATAAGTAGAAACAGGCTGAAGCGATCCTTATCGCATAGACGAATAGATCCGTATCTCCGACTTGAAGGAAAATTTCCCCGAATGCCAAACAAGCCCTACGTAAAATTTCAACGTCCATTCTGCAACACTCTACAATCTCTTTTTGAAAATCAAATACGCAATTCGGTAATTATTTATTATACCACGCGTAAAAGCTAGCCCTATCGCTCGCAGACATGGAATCCGGCGCGTAAAATTCTGCAACAGGCAGTTGACCTACGTACGACTGATTTTCTATAGTATAAAAAAGGTGCGGAAAATAACCATTTTTACTGCTAGGAGGTAAATCAAAAGTGCGCGGTAACGAGCTTAATTTCATGTGAAAATAATTTTAACTATCTATAAATTTTGTCCTAGCTGTAACCTTACGATGGTTTGTCCGCTTAATATCACACTCGGTAAAACTTTACTTTGACCGTCGACTAGCTCTTTCAGTAAAAATTGGGTGTCGAAGCTTCGAGCGTTGTGCACTATGCATATAATTTGATTAAAAATCGATTTTTCCCGAATGTACAGTTCTAACAATTGTTTGACAGGTTCGTCTTATGATTTCGAGAATATTTTTCACCCAAAATTTTTCTGTTGCACTCGCCGCACGAAACTACGGCCTCTGCTTTACATGCCCGTGAAGCGAAGCAGCTTGGACAAATATCGCGAACGCGCTGAAAAAGATCTGTCAAATTTTCTTCCGTGTACAAAACAGAAGTTGTATCGTCGGCCATATCGTGAAACCAGCGAATTTCACGAGCTCGAGGGACATGCATTACCCTGGCAGCGTAAGCTTCTAGATAAGTTCTATCGGGAAAAGAGGCTGGTAGCTCTTCCAAAGCGTTTAACCGCCTTCGAACAACTTAAATGCAGAAAAAAAGAGAAAAGTAAAGAAAAAGCGGGAAATTTAGATCTGTTTGTTAAACTTACACCCGTTTACTCGTCGATCCATTATTCTTCGAGAGTCGAAGGCGTGATAAGTCATCCCCTGTCTGTTTTCCATCAACAGGTGAAATGATTGTCGTTCTCTCGAAGTAGAGTCGTGAATAGAATGCGTGCATCTCGGTCATGCGAACTTGATGAGCGGCTTCGTCACTGCTATCAATGCTCTGCAGTCTCGTTGCTCGGCAACGAGCTAATAGCTCGGGCTACAGAGGGCAAAGGCTCTCGATAATTTTCCAGAACTGAACGTGCAAAACGATTATATCGGCGCCTCTCCTCTTCTTCTTCATCGCTCGATGAAATCAGTGATGGGCTTTCGTCGCTGTCGCCGCCGCCGCCGTCGTTGCCTTGTGCTAAGTTATCCTGAGCAAATTGCTGCTGAGATACTTGCTGTTGTTGTTGTTGTTGTTGTTGTTGTTCTACTGATTCTTCCCGCTGTGGAGGCTGCTGCTGCTGCGCTACGCCGCTTGCACTTATTCCTGGTTGCTCTCTTTCATGCTCACTGCTGTTCGTTGCTGATATTTCATTTCCATTTTCATTCGAAGTGTCACCGTCGAAAAAAGTCGCATCACTGTCTTCTGCTTCTATGCCTGCCAGTAAATGATTTAATGCTAAAAAATATTTAATTTGAATTATTTAACTACTCCTAAAACAATTTTTCTATCGAAAAAATATTTGAAAGCAAAATAAAGAGAAATAACTTCTAAACTTACCCCTTTGTTCTTCATACGCATTCATCAGATTTGTCAAAATCGGTAAATTATACAAACCGATGCATGATATGCATTCTCCGACAATAATAATAATTTCTTCTGCACTTCTAAAGAGATCTCGGGCATAAACACGGGCCATTCTTGTACAACCGCTCAGAGCCAACAAAAATAAAAATTCGCGTTTTAACACTGCCAAAGACATCGTGTTGACTCGTTGACGCCATTTTTCGTCACATCTATGCCACACAGCCATACGATCAAATCTTAGGGCGCTCGCCATTCGCAAAATCACCTCGCGCAAGTTATTTTCCATAATTAAATTTTGGACCTTACATGCTAACGATCTTTCCACTCCGAAAGAAGCTTAGATTCTGTACATTTTTCTCTTATAGTCGCCGTTTTACAAACCCCCTCCGTTCCAGCATTCATGTCATACAAATAAGCGTATTAGAGGGCATTCTCAGACAGTCTCTGCAGTGTAGTGCTTTTCTTCGAAAAAAACTATATCGACGGAATTATTAGCCCTTTACCGCGTCGCTGCCTCCATAACGTATATTTACTATCAAACTTTGCGTAGGACCCGAAAGGGAGTGAGAGAGAGAAAGAGAGAGAGAGAGAGAGAGAGAGAGAGAGAGAGAGAGAGAGAGAGAGAGAGAGAGAGAGTGGTTGGCAGCGTGCGCCGCAGTTCATACCTCAAAGCGTTAGAATTATGTGTATGGACAGCCCAGAGGGTAGTAGCGCGAAACATCTTTTTGCAGGCGCCAAAAGATTAAGACATCTTAGGTGAGCACCAAAAAATCAAAATTCTATTCTCTGAACGGACCTAGCATCGCGCAGAGCGGAACACCTGTCGGAGACTGTAGATTTTAAATCATAAGGGAAATTCGTCCTATACACGCTCCTTATCATGTTTAAACTCCCCGCTCACCTTATAAAGCGAGTTTTCTTGTCCTGGCGAATAAGATTTTTAAATGTTCTTTTCGCTTTTAACTGAAAGGACGAGACTTAAAAATTTCTTTTTCAAAATGGAAAATACTTTCAATAAAATCAAATCCACCAATGATTTTTCGGAGGTCGATGCGATTATTGAAAATCACATTGGTGATTTTCAGTTCTTGGAGAGGTTTAGTGCGGAAATTATAACAAGTGCCTTCGTCCGCGAATCAATGGAGTATGTTGATACTGAGCAGTGTGTTGGTAATAATAGTTTTTACTCGCCGCCATCGTACTGGCCGCAGCCGGAGCCTATCCAACAAAACGCTAAAGTGGAAGATTTGAATTGGCTCGATGAACTTCTAAAAGAAGCACTGCCAGAGCAATACCAACAGGGGGAGGAAGAGGAGCAGCAGCAGCACGAACAGAAGCAACCGCAGCAGGAGCAAGAGCACCAACAGCAGCAGGAGCAGCACGCAAATCGCTGTGATATGCGAAGATCCACGATTTTGTTGAATTCCTTGAGGCTGGTCGTAAGCTGTACCTCACAAGAGGCACTAAATGTTGATTCGAAATACTCGCGCCTTTCGCGAGCATCGTATTTTTTCAAGTTACATTTATGATTAAATAATAAATAATGACACACGATTTTATGGTCCAAATAATTATGATAATATTTATTAGACCAGGAAGGAAAAACCTGTTAAGGGGGTTATATACCCATCGTTGACATGGTTTTAAATGACCTGTAAAACAGAATTTTAAATTAATAATAGTTTATACTATTTATATAATAAAAATATAGCTCATTCTGAATCAAATCAGTCGAGACAGAAGTCTGTAAGCGTTTTTGTTTCAGAGATATTTCAATCTCAAATGTTTTCCTTTGGCGTCAACTCCACTTTGAACCATTGGATGGATTGACATAAAACAGGTTTTAAAATCTTTGTTTTTGATGTCATTTAGGGCCAAAGCTCTTCAATGTGGAAATTTTTTGATTCAGTATTTTTAAATCAAGAAAAATTGAAAAATTTTATTAAAATTTGGAAAATTTATCAGTTTTTCTTTACTTAAAACTACTAAATCAAAAAAATTAAAGTAAAGCCTAATATAAAGTAAAGCTTAATATTGGCTTAAGAGGACCTGAAACAGAAAAATGAAAGTTCTTTTTAGCTTGACAGCTTGAAATGATAATGGAACTTTAAAGTTTACCTGCTTTGAAATAGTAGCACTGTGTCCAGGAGTAGTTTCTTTAAAGACATTAAATGATTGTACACTGCTTTAAAAAATAAACAAAGATGGTTAACCTCAGCGCACACTTGAAGCAAAATATTAGGCTAAAAAGCGATCAGCTAACAAAACGCACAGCCTGCGGCGACATGACTGAATCGCTATTAGCGTGCTATATTCAAAATTTCAAAATTGAAATTCTTTTATCAAAGTAATCAAATGTTTGATAATGTTAAAATCATAATTAAACTACAGGGTGTCCCAAAAGTATAGACACACCTGAATATCTTGGAAAATAAGGGCGCTAAAAAAAACTTTAAATACAAAAGTTTTGGAAAATTAAACGGTGCATCTAACGGTGACCTTGAATTTGACCTTGACCTTGACTTTCAAGGTTATTTCAAGGTTAAAGTATTTTTTTAAATAGGAACCTCTATTTTTGACACTGGATTCTGAAAGAGCGGGAAATTTTACGCCCAAAACAATAGTTTTGAATTTGTTAGAATGACCTCCAGAAGGTGAAATAAAGGCCATATTTTAAAAAAAACCTCCAGAAGGCGTTTCCGATGAACTTTTCAGGGTTTATGGGCGATTAAATCTTTGGGTAAGTTTGGGGGCCAACGACATTGAGCATCTTGACGTTTTTAATTTTCAAGGTCATTTGAAGGTCAGAGTTACTTTTTCCATGGAGACCCCTATTTCTGACACTGGTTTCAAAGAGAGGGGAGAACATAACGCCAGAAATGATAATTTAGAGTTTGTCGTTGTAACCTTAAGAAAGTTAATTAAAGGTTAAATATTTCACAAGCACTAAGAAGTTATTCATTTAGATGTGCTAACTTTACTTTTAGATCTACCTAAAAACAACGACGTGGACGTAGTATGTTCTGTTTCCTTTGGGGTGCCCGATTAACGTTAGTCCCCTTGCCTCTCACGACTGGGGTGCTGTTAGGTCGGTTAAGGCAAGATGAAAAATCTTTCAGAAATCGTCAGTTACTATTTAAAGTTCTTGATTGAAATATCCTCCATTTTTTAGTCCCCCCATGCGATCATAAAATGCTGAAATTGCCTTTTGAATCATATCATTTGGAATTGCCTGAATTCACAGGTTTTGTAGCGTAAACTTTATTTTTGATGTAGCCCCATAAAAAGTAATATAGCGGTGACATGTCAGGGAACGAGGTGGCCATTTAATAGTTCCTCTGCGTTCAATCACTCGTCCTGGAAATGTTTCATTTAAATAATTGCGTACATCTCTTGTATAACGAGGGGCTGCTCCATCTTGCTGGAAGTAAGAAATGTTAAAATTGTCACCGACAATCTCATTTATCGCAGGTACGTTTTGATTCCTCAACATGTTTTGGTACTTATCTCCTGTCAAATTTCCTTCTATAAAAATGACATATTCTATCATTTATTATACCTACCCAAACATTTAGTTTTTGTGGATGTTGTGTATGTGATTCCAAAAACCAATGTGGATTATCTGGTGCCCAAAACCTACAATTGTGACGATTAACATTGCCATCTAATTGAAATGTACATTCATCGGAAAAAACTATTTCGTTTAAAAAATTTCGTCGCGCATTTGTACGGTTCATCATTAATTCAGCAAACTCCAGTCTTCGATCTAAATCATCCTCATTCAATTCTTGTACCAATTTGATTTTATATGGATGAAACTTCAGCAGTTTCATTATTCTGTGAACAGAAGTCCTACTAAGATTACTTTCACGAGATACTTGCTTGATGGAGGTTTCAGGATTTTCGACGAAAGATAATGCCACATTCAAGGACGTTTCCTTATCAGTCGCTGTCTTCGGTCTTCTACTTTTGGGGCGATCTTTGACACTACCAGTTTGCTCAAAACGAGAAACAGTTTTTCCTACTGTTTTTTTGGGAAATTCCGGGTTGCAACGGTAAACAGTATTCTGCATTAAATAGAGCCGCTACTCGCCGATATGATCTGATCATATTAACCCATCCTCTCATTATGAAAATGGTTATTCGTCCACGTTCTGTAAGACGATTCATTTTGAAATGAAGAAAACTAAACTAAGAATAAGCTAAGAATCTCAGAACAAAACTAATAATAAAAAAAAAATCAATGCTTTGATAGACCAAATTCCGAATAAAAAAGATGGAAAACCTTCAAAATTGAAAATTGTACATCAGAAATATTCACGAAAGTTGATAACTCTTTTTTAAATGCAAACGAGTTAAAATTCACATTTAATTACAGATTAGTTTGAGATAGAAAAAGAGAGGGTTTATGAGTGATGGAGTTTTTCTTTCTAAAATTATGATTTTGGCTAAAACGGTATAACAAAGGTCGGCAATATAAACATTAAAACTGTTACTTCGATCAAAAAACGATGAAAACACTATCCAGGGAGTTTTGGGATCACTGCACACGAACCTGGGGGACAGAATTTTATTAGGGTGCTCCTGGTAGAGTCAGGTTAACCCTTAGTCTTAGTCTTAGTCTTAGTCTTAGTCTGTGGGGGAGGCTACAGCGGTCTCTGCTCAAGAACTTGCTGGCCTCGAGTACTCAGATTCCCTTGAACCTATTGTACTCCACCCCCTGCCCTTTATCTTATTCCTTTCCTTTATTCCTGTTCTTTATGTACTCTACTACTCTGCAAATGGTGCCTAGTGTGAAACTTCTTAGCAGATCCTGCATGGACATGGGATTACCCCATGCCTTATGCCTGGCATCTACGAAAGCTGGACAGTCGCATAGCAAATGGCCAGTCGTTTCTTCCACATGTTGGCACCATCTGCACATACCTTCAGTGTTCATTCCTATAATATATAGGTGGTATTTGACCGACCAGTGTCCCGTGAGCCAGCCCACTACCTTCCTTAACCTGCTTCTACTTAATTTCCCTATTTCTTTACACCATTCTTTGGGAGGTTCTTTTCCTATTAGTTGTTCAGATTGTCGAAGGCCTGGAGTCTTCCACCACCTATCGATTGTTTCCTCGTGCAGCCAGGCGGTGATTTTCCTTTTGAGCTCACAGGCAGGGATTGGCACTTGACAGTGTTTGGCCCTGATACCGCGAGCTCCTCTTACCGCCAAGCGATCCGCTTTCTCGTTTCCTATAATGCCAGAATGACCCGGGACCCAGACCAAGTTCACTCCGTTGGTATCCGACAGGGTCCTCAGGCTATTCCTGCATCTTAATACCTCTTTGGATACAACCACCGTGCTGTTTAATGCGAGCAGAGCTGCCTTATCCAGTGGTGGTATGTTCAGCAACGCTTTCATAGCGCTCGACGGAGTTGTGCTCATGGCTCCCACCATACCTCCTATTATCATTCCTTGAACCTTATCCAGCTGGTGTTTGGTGCTTTTTTGGTTGCATTTTTGCCACCATACCAACGTTCCGTGTATGATCCTCGGTTTTAAAATTGCCTCATATATCCATCGCACCTTTTCCGGGTAGAGTCCCCACGTCTTCCCGAAGGATGTCCTATACGCCCAGAAGGTGTTGATGGCCTTTTCACTTATTACTTTTATGTGCAGGCCCCAGTTTAGTCTTGCGTCCAGCGTCACTCCCAGGTACTTGGTTTCCCCCACCAGTTTTATGAGCTCGCTTCTAATGCGTAGTCCCTCGATGGGCTTTATCTTGTGCCTGGTTGTATACAGCATCGAGTTTACTTTGCCGGGGTTCACACTGAGTCCCGTCGCCCTACACCAATTTTCCGTGATGCTCAGGGCGTTCTGCATCAACCCTGTTAAAACGTCGACGTCGTTCGCTCTTACCAGTATTAGGACGTCGGCGCATAGGCTTGTGCAAAAAATCCTGCGACGTCTAGCGACGTTAGGAGGCTATCGATCACCAGGCATCACAGGGTTGGAGATAACACCCCACCCTGCGCACAACCCTTCCTGACTGTTCCCATCTTCTTATAGCCGTCCCAGTGGGCTTCTATCTTTCTACAATTTAGCATTCGTCCGATCAACCTCCCCCCTATCAACGGGACTGCATGTTCCCCCATATCGGCAAGAATTTGCTCCCCGCCGGTATGGTTGAATGCTCCGTCTACATCGAAGAAGCTGGCCATGACTGAGTCCTTATTGCTCATTCCTTTCTTGATATATGATACCGCTTCCACTAAAGCTGTATCTATAGACTTGCCCTCCTGATAAACATGCTGTCTGTCATGTAATGGTCGCAGTGTTAGTACTTCATCCTTTATGTACCTATCGATCAGCCTTTCCATTGTCTTCAGAATAAATGACGTCAGAATGATTGGCCTATAATCCTTTGGCTTCGAGTGATGCGTCTTACCTGGTTTGGGTAGGTATACCACTCTAGCCAACCTCCAATTTTCCTGTATGTAGCCTAGTGCTAGGCTTGCCCGAAATAATTTCGTTAGTGGGTTGAGTAATTCATTGATGCCTTTTTGCAGCAGGGCGGCAAAAATTTCGTCTACTCCCGCTACCTTATACGGTTCGAATGAATTAGCTGCCCATCTTACCTTTTCCAGCCTACAGATGTGATTGGCTAATGTCCAATCTACTCCTGTCGCTCTTAACTCCATTTTTATTTCTCTTGAAGCCTCTTCGAAATCCGGGAAGTGGGCTTCGAGCAAACACCTAATTGATTTTGGTTCCCCTCTAGCCCACTCGCCTGACTCGAGCCTAATTGCTCCTAAGTGCTGGTCTTGTCAGCTCTGCAGAAGTCTGCAAAGATGGCCGCTTCCGACGTCCTCCGCATACCTTCACAGTACACTCTCCAGCCTTGTACCTTCGCCTTCTCGATTTCCTTCTTGTAACATCTTTGCGAGGATTTAAATGCCTCTCTGTCAGATGCTAGCCCTGTTTTGTTAGACCTATTATACAATCTTCTTACCTCCTTCCGAAGAAACTCCACTCAATCCTGATATCCTTCTTTTAGTGAGCCAGGGCTCCTAGATGAGGGATATACCTGTATGCACCTTAGCCATGTGTCTGGTTAAGACCGCCGAGGCACTTTTGCTATGGTGCAAGTTGATTTGGCTGAACACTACTTTGGGAGTCGCCATTTCTTGGCGGTCCGTAGGTTGTCTCCTAGCCTTAAAAGCGGCCTCCCCTGACGCGAAGATTACGCGTCAGGTTCGATGCTTGTCGCTGAGCCCTGGGGAGGGTGGATATGGGCCGATGGATCGTGCCCCTCTCCCCCCTCCTTCCCTTTCTGTATGGCGGAGGTTTCCTCGATCTACATCTCTTCCTCCGCCTTACCTTCATTGCCATTCTTTGTTCTCTCCCTGAACGGGATGCAGTGTGTCCTTGAGGCTCCGCAGAAAGGCTGGAAGTCGCGCGCCTTCACGGCCTCGACCTCCGACCTCTCCAAGGGGACCCTCAGGGAGATCTCCGTTTCTTCCCCTTTCGTGGGACCCACAGGTACCTCCCTGGCGCTGATAGCGCGCCAGGTGTCCACCTTTAGAGTGGGATTCTGGCGCGCCAATCGCTTCAGGATGACCTGCGGCTCCAGCTTCCCTGTTTCTTTCCACCTTTTGGAGAGTGCCCTATTCGATAAGTCGAATTTGGGCGCCTTCCCAAGGAGACCATGCTTTTGCTTTGTCTTCCAACCAGTTCCTGTCCTTCTCTGTCTTACAGTAGAAGATCTAGGCACCCCTTAAGTACCAGTTCTCCAAGAAGGACGGGAAGTAGTTGCCACCTGGAAGGTTGTCGATAACCTCTTCCAGGGCTTCGACAACCTTTTTCCCTTGTTCCTCGTCCAAGCGTTCTTCCGGGTAGTCCGCAGGGACGATCACCATCTTTAAGTTGGTGGCGACTGCTCTACTGAACTGTCGTGACCACCCTGGGTGTTGACCCTTCCGTCGAGGTATACAGGGGCCTTTTGCTGGCGTTGGTCTGCTGGACCTGCGCCTGCTGTTGGGTTGCCGCCTTCCTCTTCTGCCGCCCCAGAGAGGTTTTTGCTCTTCTTTCGGGAGGTGGATGCGTCGGTAGTACCAGCGGTTTGAGAACCAGTATTGCCAGCGGCCTGTTGGCCGGGCGCCCGGATACTCTCCCCCCCGTTTTACCTTTTTGTCGGCGTTGGCGTTCGGATTTATGCCGGTGACCGCCCGACCTTCCATTGAAAGTGGCGCCTTTGGAACTTCCTCTTTATCCGTAATAATTTTTCATTTATTTATAGTCGGATGTATTTGTGTGTATGGTCAAGTATCCTCCTTTCGCCACCCCCCTCCCCCGCCCGCCGCCCGTCTGGCGTCTATGTGAAGTTTCCGCAAGTCCCCGGTGGCCTCGGTAGCGCCAGGTTAACCTTTTCATTTTTGAATAGTTGGATATTTGCAAACTTTTGCACATTCTTGCAAATTTGAAAATTGTCCTATATTTGCAAATATTTATAAATTAGCAATTCTTTTTTTAAATTTAGAAAAATAACTTTGACCGTGAAATGACCTTGAAGGTCAAGATCAAGGTCAAATTAAAGATCACCGTTAGATCGACCGTTTAATTTCCCAAAACTTTTGTATTTGAAGTTTTTTTCTAGCGCCCTTATTTTCCAAGATATTCAGGTGTGTCCATACTTTTGGGACACCCTGTATATTTACAGTGATTTCTTTAGCAGCTGTTAATTTTAATATTTCTAGAAAATTGCATTTTAAGCCGTAACTTTTAAAATTTTTTAAATTTGTGTCTGGAAACTTGTTTTTAAGTTTCGGATAAAGAATAGAATCAAAAAATCAAGTAAAAAAAAATTGATTTTTTGAAATTTTTTCGGTATATAACCCCTTAAGGTAAAGAAAACCCTGGAAGATAAAAATACAAAATGAAAATATTGAGTATCGTCGTCTGTGCGACTCAAGCTAAACTGTTCGTCAGCAATAACTGCCTTTATAGATAGGCGTTCGAGGTAAATAGCTGGATCGCCTATGTGACAGCGTCAAAATATTTAACCTTTTAGCTGCGGGGATGGTCGATATATCGACCACTCAAGGGGCACAAAATATTATATGTTTTTAGGCTGAA
>JAWWEM010037830.1:0-14388 GCA_035582935.1 Ormyrus thymus
TGGTTACTTGAAGTCAGTCGATGGCGTCGGGAGCCAACTTATTTGGCGTTAGCATCCGATTTTCTGCAGTACTGGATCGAACCGCCGTCCGATCACGTGCTTTACGACAAGGCCCGCGCACGCACGCGTGGGCTTACACAAGAATCGCTACAATAACTCACGGGAGCTGCCATAGAAGATCTCGCAGGCTTCTTCGTGGGTCTCGTGCCCCAGTTGTCGCTTGCAGCAGGCAGTGAACGAGACGCCGCCGACAGCTCCTCGGTCGTTCAGTTCGTACTCACTTCTGCTCAGTCGGTCCTCGGTCGCGTCCGGTCCCTCGGTCGCAAAAAAAACGGAATGTGCGTTATTGTATAGTATCCAGTAATTAAATAAATCATTCTACTTTGTAACAATTTGAGGAGATCGCTCAAATTGCGATAAGAATTATTCAAAAATGATTGTAAACTTTACTACAAAGAATAAACTAACATGTTTAACCTCAATGTACGCTTGAGAACATTAGGACTAAAAAGCGATCAGCTGACAAAACGCACAATCTACGTCGACTGTGGCGATCACCGCGCATATTTGAAGTTTCAAAATTGAAATTCTTTTATCAAATTATGAAAAATCAATAAAGTATACTAATATACTATAATGCATACTATAATAATATACTATAATGCATAAAAAATATCAGATAATTTTAAAATAATAATTAAAATATTTTTACAGTGATTTCTTTAGCAAACGTAAATTTTAGTATTTTTAGAAAATTATATTTTTAAGCCGTAATTTTTGAAATTTTTTAAATTTGTCCTTGAAAATTTTTTCTATGTTTTGGATAAAAAATAGAATCAAAAAAACAAATTTAAAAAATTGGTTTTTAGAACTTTTGTCGCTATATAATGCCCTTAAGAGAGTGCCTTTAATAATCATCCGTATAGTATAATAAATCTATAATAAATCTTATATTATTAAGTTAAGCAGCCTCTCCGTATTTTCCACGACCTAAACAATTACAACAAATTCAAATTCATTTCTGAAATCCAGAAAATGAAGAAGATTAATCTTTAGAAGAGGCGGGTGGTCGATATAATAACCGTGAGGTCAGGGTCGTACAATGATTTGTTTGCTGATAATATGGATAAATTGTGGATCTAAACAAGGTCGATTTGAACCAAAAATTCCCCGTCCTCTAAAGATTCCTTATGTTACATATTGTAAATAAATTATATATATATATATAACCAACATTTTTAAATTACATCTAAATAATATCCATTATTACTATTTTTAGATATGCATTAATCAAACGTGTACAAATCAATTTCCTCACATGGATTTAGGAAAGTGCCCCAGTAATCATAATAATCATGAATGTTCAGGAAATGGAGTGAGTATTGAAAGGATTCTTTTCTTCTGCGGAATAATACACAAATGTTTTCAAAGTAGCTAATTTATTTTTATTGTGCATATAACTTATTATATCGGCACTTTTAGACAACTTCAAAACAAACTATATCTTTTAGCAGCATTATTTTTATATTTATGTTTTTGTATTGCATATGCATGTTCCTGCAGAATTCCTAAATTGCTAATTCTTCTGAACCATATTTTAAAGTCATTTTTTAATTTAGAAAAATAGATTTCAAATTTTACCTAGTAAATATTACCCTTTAATTGCACAATTAACAGAATATTTTCAAAAAAACATTTGAACCTGCTAATATCCAGCTTTGCCTGTAAACAACACCATATTTAACCGCTTAAGGGTAGAGTACCGTCAAAAAAAATTTTGTATTTAATAATATACATTTAAAAAATGTCACTATGTTTTAATTATATAAAAATAGCGAAAGAAAAACATTTTCAGTCTATTGAAATCAAATTTGAAAAAGTCTTACTATAAAAAGTAATCAAAAAAATTGTTTATGCAAAAAGTCTCGTACGGGACAAAATTTGAGATATCACCAAAAACTGAAATTTTTTAATACTTAGTGCCAAGACCTACAACAATTTTAAGACCATTTTATGTCTGCGAAACATTAAAAAAGTGAGAAAATGCTCTACTTTTAACAATATAAGTATCAATAAAAAACTGAAAAATGATTTGAACGACAAAAGGCTGTGTAACTTTTTTATAAACATAATAACCAATCTTCGTCCACAGTTTGAACTTGATTCAATAAAAATTGCCCCGTAAGGAACATTTGGATGATTGAAAAAGTTGATTTTGAGAAAAACAAAGTTTCTGATAAAAATAATTTCATGGCTTCATTAGCTGGGCAATTCAAAATTTTCCAGCGCTATACACTCCTTTCTGCTTTTTTAATGAAGTTTCTGATGACTGCTGATATTTTTTTTTAATTTGGTGCACGTATCAAGACTAAAAGATTTGTTTCCAGCTAATTTCTGGTTCGATTACTTCTTCTTGATTTCTTTTCTTTCGCTCAGTACAATATTAGTAAAATTTATGCTATTATTAAAAGGCCCACTACGTACACTTAAAATTAAGAAAGAAACAATTTTCAGCTCATTTCAATCAAAGGGACTAGCCAGATGAGATAGTCAAAAATGCCTCCAACGGTTTTGCCAAAGGGACATCGGCCTCGTGTAGGGCTTGATGAAAAACTCATCTGACGAACATTTCAGACCTCTAAGTGGTCAGGGGGGCCCTGTACACCCGAAAAGGTCTCGGAAACTGATTTCGTGATTATCAGCTTCTAAGATAGCTAGCGGAATTAGCGGGCCATCAAAAAATTTGTCTGTAAAAAATCTATCTACCTAAATTTTTTCAATTGGTGCGCAATGGTTGAAAAAATTAAAAACTCGTGTTTTGCCAATTTTTCGGTATTTTTAGTCATTGTATTCTATGAGATTCACCCAAAAAGATTTGTATTATCATATTTGCTATCGAAATTAAATAGCCCTCACTTTTATATGTTGTTTAGAATCATGAAATATGGAATTTCGAAAGCAATGGCAGTTTCTGTTTTGTCTACGGTTTTTCGTTTAACATCGAGATTTTTATATTATTCTAACGTTTATCTCAACAGAAGATATGGAAACATATTTTTTACTCTTGGTATATAGGAATAACAGTATATAGGAATAATAGTATATAGGAATAACAGTATATAGGAATAACAGTATATAGGAATAACAGTACTGATAGAAAAACTATTAGTATCATTTTTATCATTATTCTCCATCTTTTTCATTAGCATCATCATTAATTTAAGGGGAGGGGGTGTAAGATTAATTCAGTGGAAAAAAGGTATGCTTTTAAGTATTTTTTTGGCGATACAGATAGTGTTAATTTATTCAGTCAATTTCCACATAATATAATGCATTTAAACAAATTTTTCTAAATTTTCATTGCAAAATATTAAAAATTGAGCGAGTGAAAGTGAATCTCAGGAGGCGTCCCGAAAAAAGTTGTTTTGCGGTTTACATCACTCGCTACAGAATCATCTGAAACCAAAAAATCAAAATGCATTTGTTAAAGATGTTTCTTGAGGTAACAATGTGAGCTTTTTTTGAATAATTATTAATTTTCAATAAGAAATTAGCCGATTTTTGTATCGAAAATCGGTTTTTTGGCTTCCAAGTATTACAAAAAATTGAAAAATCGAAAAAAATACCCCGATCGTTACTTCGAGAAACATCTTCTTTAACAAATGCATTTTGATTTTTTGGTTTCAGATGATTCTTTCGAGACGCCTCCTGAGATTCACTGTTACTCGTCAATGTTCAATATTTTACAATGAAAATTTAGGAAAATATTGTTCAATAATGCATTATTATGTAGAAATTGACTGAATAAATTAACACTGTCTGTATCGCCAAAAAATTCTTAAAAATATGCCTTCTTTTCACCGAATTAACATTACCCCCCCTCCTCCCTAAATGAATGATGAGACTAATGACAAAGATGCAGAATAGTGATAAAAATGATACTAATAGTTTTTCTATCAGTTTTTGGTATGGTTATTAAAAATATCGACGTTTCGATTCCAAATGAAATCCTTTTCAAGGTACAAAAAAAAAATTAGGCAAAGCCGAAGCCAAGTCAGTCACAACCAAACTGCGATTGTAACATGTCATTTAGCTGAAGAAAAATGCAAAAAAATCGCAAAATATTAAGCTGTTCTCTCTAAAATCGACGTTTAGTTGTTTTCAGCTCTGTACAGTTTATGTACTGTTATTCCTACATACCAAGAGTGAAAAATATGACCATATGAATTCCATGTCTTCCGTTGATATAAACGTTCAGAAAATATAAAAAATCTCAATTTTACACTGTGACGTGGTAATTCATCCCGATTACCACTCAATTTATTAATTTTTGCGGGATAGTTTGGCACCATATAGAAGAGTTATAGTTATAATTATAGTTATAGTTATAGTTATAGTTGTAGTTTCGAGCTGCGAGCAGCCCGTTGCAACACGAAAAACCGTAGGAAAAACAGATGACTATGCCATTTTGTTCCATATTCCATATTACATGATTCTAAATAATATATAAAAGATAGTAAAAACCTTTTTTAGAGAATCTCATAGCATGTAATGACAAAAAATACCGAAAAAAGGGGAAAAACGAGCTTTTTGGTGATTTTTAATTGTACTCTACCCTTAAGGGGAGAAATCCTAGAGCGAAATCCTAATAAATAACTCATAAATAAAAAAATAAACAAAAACAATATTTATTTAATCAAACTACTTCCATGTAACCTAAAACCGGAATTAAGGTACGCTCAGCTGCAACTTAAGTGGCCCATTGTGATATGTGTAAAATAGTACTTTTCGATATAGTGTACGTAAATCGCGACTGCGCATTATGGAATTTTTTAAAATTGCTTTACGCCCCGTATATCAAAAAATATTGTTCGAAACATGCGGGAGATATGATTTTCCGAAGTTCGTTTGTATGGAGCCTTTGCTCGGGCGCTGAACTCTTTTGAAAAATAGTACATTGTGTACCAAGGGTGCAAAATAACACATTCCCGCCCGTGGTGCACATAATACTACTATTACTACTACTACTACTACTACTACTATTTTTTGACACGTGTGTGCGATATTCGATTATTTTATGCCTGCCCTGCGAGCAAAAAATAGACATTTTCGTCCTGGACGTCTGCAAGAAAAAATCAAATTTTGCTCCGCGAGGTCAAAAAATAGACTTTAACAGATCCAGGTGAATTTTCGTACTGACTTTTTGACCAATCTGAGTGTATTTTCGAGCTAAATTTTTTAACGATCCAATTGGATTTTACACTGGATTTTTGACGAATTTGGGTGGATTTTTGAGCTGGATGTAACAGGACCGATCCAGCTGGATTATGCGTTAGATTTTTCACCGATTAAAGTAGATTTTCGAGCTGGATTTGTGACGGCTGCAGGTGGATTTTCGAATGGAATTTTTGACGGATTGCTCGGGATTTTTGACGAAGCCAGGTGGATTTTCGAGTTGGATTTGTGACCGATCTAGTTGAATTTTCGCGCTGAATTTGACCGATCAAGGTGGATTTTGCGCTAGGTTTCTGACCGATCAAGGTCGATTTTGCGCTGGACTTTTGACCGAAGTAGGTGGTTTTCGAACTGGATTTTCGACCGGTCCAGTGGATTTTCCAACTGGATTCTCTAGCGATCTAGCTGGATTTTGCACTGAAATTTTGACAAATCCAGTTCCATGATCCACCTAGATCAGTCATATATTTAGTTCGAAAATTCACCTTGATTCGTCAAGAATCTAGCTTGAAAATCCACTTGGATTCGACAAAAATCTAGCTGGATAGGTCAAAAATCCAGTTTGAAAATCCACTTAAATGCGTCAAAAATCTAACTCGAAAATCCACGTGGATCTATCAAAAATAGTATACAAGTATTGTATTTGTAAATATTTATTTCAGCGTCGACGCGGCGGTTAATCCGCGCTCTTTTTCCGATTCTTGAGGCGCCCACTGAGTGCGCGAGAAGAGTGATCGAGGCCTATGCGCACGGAAAAACGATCTTTCCTGCTCATTTGAGTAAGCCTACTAGTGAGAACGCTCTACTTGGAAAAAATCCTAAGAAAAAACTAAAGTTGTCAGAAGGAGGAAAAGGGAAGGAGTCCACTTCACCGAAGGCTACCTGTATTGCAAGTGTTAAGGTAGTTGTACCACAAGATATAAGATCTACTAAAAAAATTGTTAAGATATTTAACTAACATTTAATTACGAGGGTGATGATATATGTTATAAAGTTGCCTTTGATGAACTGAAAAAAATTAAAAAATCAAAACTTTGATGTTGTAAATAGATATGGTGCACGAAAGAAAATGGTATTGAATTGAATGGTATTTCTTTTAATTTATTTCAATGTTTAGGGGCTTATTTTATAATTTAAAATTATCAACAAATTGTTCGTGACAAAATTTTGAAATAATTAATTTGCAAAAAGTAAACTCTCATTTTTTATAAATTTTTGGGTACTTAGGCATGAACAATTAAAGTTTATTTTTTACAAATTATCTGTATTTATAACACCAAAGTTTTGACTTCTTCATTTTTTCCAGCTTATCAAATGCAACTTTATAATATATATCATTACCTACATAATTAGATGTTGTTAAATATATTAAAAAACCGCTGCCAAGTCATTGCCAGTTAGCTTCCTGATAACTAATTTATTGTTCCATTTTTTGTGTTTTGTTTTTATTTTAGGGCTGTTTAATCTCTAGTGAGATTATATCGCCGACTTTATTGTAAACTTTCAGTACCAAATTAAAAAAAATACATAATTAAGCGATTAATACAAGATGATATACAGATGTAGGGTAGTAAAATTACAATAGCACCTAAACGAAATACACATCGGTTTGTAAATAATAGTACACAGTATAAGTTAGAGGTTAATGTTTAAATTTGTAAAGTAGGTTTAAATTTGTAAGCTGACTTTATAAATTTGAGTATATTGTGACCGGTTTTAATATTTGGTTTTGCGAGAAGTCTCATGGTAAACATAATGCTTGTTTCAGTATTAATTTCCGTATTAATATCCTACTTTGTTGATGAAGCATAGGACATGGCCAGACAATGTAATCTAAGTCTTGAGAACTATGCCCACAGAGAGTGCAGGATGGATTATTAATAACATTCGATTTATGCTAACAATAGTATCCCGATCTAAGTTGCTTCCATTAAACCATGGTACATGACTACATGAAAAGAAGTATTTAAAGTACACAGTTCCCTTCTTTTCGCCTTGAAGTTTAATAATTGCATTATTGTTAGCAATTAAAGCAGATTTAAAAGAATGCGAGTAATCGGAGATCGGAATGAGATAGCAGGGTTGAAATCGAAAGATGTTGCTTCCTTGGCTTTTAAGTCAACAACTTCATTGCCTGTAATGCCTACGTGTAAAGGTATCCAGAAAAGGTTTAGGTTATTCGTAGATCGAGAATGAAAGTCTAAGACCTTTTTTTAATATCGAGGATGAGTACGGTGATTTTGAGTGATAATATGAAATCTTTTGAGACTAAGTAGCGCGCTTAAGGACTCAGAATAAATATTTACATTATTGCTAGTGTGATTGAGAGCGAAGTCAAGCGCTGTATTATTTGCCAAACATTTAGCAGTAAAAGTTGAAGCATCAAGTGTTAAACTGAGTTGAGTGTTGATATTTATTTGAGAACTATAAATAGCTACGCCCACGGAAGGCGAATCCGGAATTTTACTAGCATCAGTGAAGATGTACAGGGCGTTATTTTGGTATATAAAATCATTAAAGTAAGAGTTAGGGCATTGAGCTTTTTGTAGTTATTTACCCAAATCAAAGTTACAAGATATTTGTGATATAAGCACTTCATAATCAAAAAGATAAAGGGGAAAGTGAACAGAAGAGTAGTTGAAATTACACTTGTCTAAAAAATTTATGAGGCTAGCGCATAAGATAAAAGATTTAGGTTTTTTGAGTCGAGTTTAACTGCTGCGGAATCTTAGAATATTTTGATATGTTAGCGAGTTTGTGTTGGATAAAACTTTGATTAGAAATTTTTTGCAGAGGAACGTAGTTCGTTCTTTCAAGAGCAAAAGTTTGGATTCGGCAATTAATACGTTTGTAGGGGTGCTTAATCTATAGCCAGGGGTTTGTATAGCCGCAAATTGAATTCTTTCAAGCTTTAAAATTTCGTTTTTTCTTGACTTGAAGTAAATGAAGGAGCCGTAATCAAGTTGAGAGCGTATGAGACTTTTATAAATAGTTAATAGCGTTTTGGGATCAGCTCCCCACCAACAGCCGCACATTTAATAATGTTGAGGCCCAAGAAACACTTTACGGATGTAGACAACGTGCTTAGAAAACGTGAGTTTGTAATCAAGATAGATACCCAAGAATTTGACTGCTTCAGAAGAGACGATTGGGTGGCTATCTATGCAAACGGAGAACTCTCCTGGGAGAATATTATTCCTATTAAAGTGCACAAACACAGATTTTTGTGGGCTGAGTTCTAAACCGAGTGCTGCGAAATTGCTCTGGATAGACATAGTAGAATCCACCATCAATTTTTTAGTACCTTCGTAAGAGTTAAAAAGTTGGACGTAAAGGGCAATGCCATCGGCAAATTGCGAAACTGAAATGTCATTAGGGACATTTCTCGGAATATCAATGACCATTATTGTAGAGAATATATTGTAGAGATTATATTGTAGAATGGGGCTTAATACTCCAACTTGAGGAACTCCCTTGTAAATGAGTCTATGAGAGTCTGAGTTAACTGCGGAATAAATCCGTCTACAGTTAGTTAAAAATCTAATAAACTTAATAAGTCTCAAGGAGGCCCCTAGTTTAGCTAGTTTGTCGAGAAGCATTTCAGAGTTTACATTAAGAAAGGCTCCTTTAACATCCAAAAATAAAGCAAGCGTGTCTATTTTCTTGGTAAGGCCACTCTACAAATAGCGTTAAATTAGTGAGGTTGTCTAACAAGAACGACCTTTACGAAAACCTGTCTGACTATGGTGTATTAAGTTATTGTGTTCAAGCTACTATTCGAGTCTTAATTTAATCATTTTTTCAAAAATCTTGCGAAGACAAGAGATTAGGGCAACGGAGGTACAGATCTTCCATCGGCTTTTATAATAAAGTAAATAGAAGTATCTAGACATTTAGCGGGGTAATCTGAGGAGATATAAATTTCATTAAGTGTATCTAATAGAATTAAAGTACAGGAGTAAGTTCGTCAAATTTTCCGTAGACATTCCATCCATACTTGACGCTAAGCTGGCTTTACAAGAGTTTAACGCTATGTTGAATTCATAAAAAGAGAAAACAGGATCAAAGAAATCGTTGTTCTGAGTAAAGGGAGAAATATGATTCAGATTAGAGGGTACTCCCGGAGGACATAAGTCTTCTAAAGTAGCACTAGAAAGAAGAGAGGACGTATTGCAATTAGATGCAGAGAAATTACTTTTGGCCCATTTATTTTTAAAAAGCTTGCATTTATTTCAGGTGTAGCTGCTGTGAGTGATGAAATCGCGAGTTTTAACAAATTCTTTGAAACTGTTTTTCTTTTTCTTTTTTAGAACACTTTTCGCCACAGCACACATTCTTTTGTAATTAATTAGATCACACAGTTCGCCCGTGAATTCCTACTTCTTGTAGGCTGCTTTACGTTGCCGTTTCACTCTATCACAATCAGCATCCCACCAAGGGATAGGATTGCTATGCTCGTTAGAGATCATACATTTTTTAATAGGTGTGTATAAACTACAAGACTCAGTGATAGCTGCTACAAAAAAATTGTATTTTTGACACAGAGACAGATGAAGAAAATTTGGAGCTTGAAATTCTTGAAGTCTATTATTTAGATATGTTAGCACTTCACTCCAGTTAGTTCGAACAGACGTTAATTTGAAAGATTTTATCATATACAAATTCTTTAAAACTTTAAATCTCTCAAAAATGGGAAAATGATCTAAACCCATAGTTTCATCGTGTATATTGGTGAGTATTCTATCGGCAAAATTAATATTAGAGATAATTAAATCTATATTAGACTTTGCTTTAGTATGTATATCTACTCGTGAGTGGGAATTGGTGTTGTGTATAAATAAATCAAAATCTAATATGGATTGCATAAAACGATTTCCATTACAATCATCAAGTGCACAATTCCAGTTTTGATGTTGAGCGTTGAAATCACCAACCAGAAGGCTGTTTGGGCGTTGCTGGATAGAATCTGCAACTGAATTCCATACTAGTTGCGGGATGTTAGTGCCCAGAATCCGATAACAAATAATTAAGTTGAAAACTGGAGTGGTGTTGATTATGATAAAACACACAACTCCAAAGATACGTATGAAAAGTTTAAGCTGAAGGGCTCGAATTCTAAGTTTTTCCTAAAGAAAATTGTAAAAAGTATTAATTCGATCTTGTCTGACTATATTAAAACCGGGAAAAGAAATATTGCGGTTATGATCTAACCACGTCTCTACACATTATGTCGAGGTCTTTCAAAATATCACCTGCTCTGAAAAATATTTTGGTAATTAAGAATATATATAGCTATAATCTGAAAAAATTTTAAACCATTTTGTCAATTAGTTTTTGCATAAGAAGCTGAAAATTGACAAAAAATGAGATTTCTATGTACAACGATTACGGAAGTAAAAAGGCTTCAATTGGCTTGAAATTTTGAGAAAAGGTAGATCTTTTATATCTTCAGAGCTGTATAGTTTTTCTGCTTATGAAATGTATTAGTTCAAACGATATTAAAGTTTTATTTATTTTGTTTCAATTAGTTGAATAGCTGTATCTTAGTGAATAACCGATCTCTTTCAATGATCGACCACTTATTCTTTTCGTCTTTCACTAAATTTTCAAAATTATAAAGAATTTTTTATGTTCATCTACTAGTTTTGGTTTTATAACGATTTTAAATTATATATGGTATCGCGATATATAACATATTATTTTTATTATGATTTTTGACATTAGTTTTAGCGATATAGTTCAAATAAAATAAAAAGAATTACTTTTCTTTGGCTAATATTTTTATATGACTTAATTTAGCGCATGCATTTTTATTCAAGCTTGCGCGAAATCAAGTTTTGTACATGGAGTTCCAAAAATTCTGTTTTTTAGGACTTTAAATATTCCAATAAAAAAATTTATATTTAAATTTTGGTAGCTTTTCATTAAATTCTAAAATGAGCATATAAAAATAAAATAGTAATAAAAACGAGATAATAATGGAACAATAAATTAGTGGAGGAAGCTAACTGCCAATGACTTGGCAGTGGTTTTTTTTAACAGATCCCATATCTTGGGGTACAACTACTTTAAGGCAACATTAAACCCTTGAACGACAAACCTTTCATCGCTAAACTCTAATCGCTTAATCACCAAACCTTTATGCCCTAAATTCTTCTACCGTAAAGCCACTGTATATAGAATACATATTTCAGAAATATATTTTAGAAGTATCTAAGAATATGAGGAAATATTTATTAAAGTTAAAATAAAAAAATGTCAAAGCTTATTTTTAACAAAGTAACACAAAAATAGAAAAGAACGAATTTTAAATGAATTTTCTTAAATATAAATAACACTTCTATCTGCCCGAACCTAACATTTATACCCTCGTTTTATCGGTTTAGCTTGCAAGTATTGTTCAGGCTACTGAGACCTTTGAATTTTATCATAGATTCATCGATACATTGATATTTACTTGGTTTCTAGTAGGTTTTGAAAGTTTCTTGAAGTTTATGCAGTAATGGTCGCAACTTGTACAATTTATCATAGTTCCGTTTACCTTTTTTAGATTCTGTGCTATTATCGGGGATACGTAATATGAATCTAAAACGAACCACAGGCATCAACGAACTTATGAATGGAACTTTTAATTTTGGGTCACTTGACCAATAATCACGATACGAAGGCAATTTTTTTATTTGCATCAAAATATTGATTGCTAAAAAAATCAATAATTCTTCTTTTGTCATCAATTGCTTTTCCTGTGTTTTCTCTTGTATATACTTATTTGTTTGCTGAACTATTAAATCTAGCACATCTTCTGGAAAAAGACTCAAAAAAATAGCCGATGGAGATTTGACGTTATCAGGGATATTTGGCCCAAAACCAGCAGTAAATGGATTATCATCTCTCTGTTTTTCTTTTTTCTTCCATACTTCATTGCCAGAAATTTCTTCTTCGCGTTCATCAGAATCATTATTGCTATCATTCTCTTGAAGCTCATCGTCTATTTTCATATTCGACTCATTCTCGTCTACATCTGACTCAGCAAGTCCATCCACAGACTCCGTATCGCTAGGAATATCAGCAACTTCGATTTTGCGTAAGGCAGGTTGAGATAATTATAATTTATAAATTTCCATAAAGTTCTTTCTAGATGTTAAAAAGAAATATATGTACTACAGGATAAAAACTGTTCCTCGATATAAACTTTTTTTACGAAGTTATACTACTAATAAGATGTTTTATATAATTTTGTTCTAATGATCTGTAAGAATCTTTTTTGAAGCATGGAATTTGAGATTTCATCGGTCTTCAACAGATTATAACTTAAGAATATTTTATGTGTTATAGAATCAAAATAACCTTTTTTCCTCTAAATATATCCTTACAAATATCGATACATATATGTAGATCGGTACATAGTATGTATAGTATAAATATATAAACATTTGTTTATCTATGCCTTATGGAGCTCGATGTGATATTTTGTATAGCACTCCTCGCTTCCACTTATGGTGAATTATGGAGCCCGGGCTCCATAAACGAGAGCTCCTTTTCCAATTTACAAAGAAAATATATTTCCCTCTTTGTCTTGGGCTCCATAAACCCCGATATTTAATATTAAGCTTTTGCAATTATTAGTACCAAGAAAGATTTTATCATCTTATTGAAAAAATTCAAGCTGGATCAAGTATAGTGGACCAATGTACGAAAAACTTCAAAATATGAAATCAGATTTACGATCAGGAGTCCCTAAAACTCCAGTATACTAGTTTTCAAAAGAATCCAAATATTTTTCAAATGGCCGCTAATTTTGGCCGCCATTTTAGATCTGCCATTTTGAATTTTCAAAATCTGAGTTCAGATTTATAATCAGCGACCCCAAAAACTTCATTATACCAATTTTCAAAAAAATCCAAATATATTTCAAATTTTGGCCGTCATCTTGGATCAGCCATTTTGAAATTTCAAAATCTGAGTTCAGTTTCATAATCAGCGATCCCAAAAACTCCTGTATACCAATTTTCATAAAAACTTAATACTCTAATTAATGTATGCCGCAAAGGGTTAAGACCTTTTTGAATCAGCGAAACATCAAAACGGTGAAAAAATGCTTTATTGTTAAGAATATAATTATCAATAAAAAATTGAACAATTATTTTAAGGACAAAGGCTTCTGTAACTTCTTTACAAACATAATAAAAAATTTTCTCGCACAGTTTCTGCTGGATCCAATAAAAGTTTCCCCGCAGGAGATATTTTGAAAATTGAAAAAGTTAAATTGGAAAAAATCAAGGTTAAAGATTCTCACAGAAACAAGTTGAAAGATTCCTTATTTGAGCAGTTCAAAATTTTCCAGCACCATACAACATACAACAATCCTTCCTGCTTCCTTAGTAAAGTTTTTGAAGGTTGCTGATACTTTTTATGATTGTGGTATACCTTTCTCTTCTCTGGTGTGGATTGCCTTTGCTGCCTGCGCGTGTCTCCTCTTCTGGCAAAGTCATCATGCTGCTTGCTGGCTTAGCTTAATCGCTGAGTTTTTAACAGTCCATTATGAACTGGGAAACAGCATTTACAACTACTATTTCAATTCTTTTCTTAGACTCGAACACTTATTTTAGGTACTTTTTCCAAATAAATGAATGCAAACTCTCATTTGTATTTTATGTCTTGCCTCTTACACAGTGCATTAACAATTGATCACTAAAAGATCTCATAAATTTTTTCCATTACAAAATCAAAAAGATGTTTTACTGCCCTCACTGAATTCAATGTTTTTAAATAAATTTTTCCAAGCTGCAGACTGAAGTAGCAAAACGTCTCTTTGCTTTTTTAAATTATTTTCATGATTGTCAATTTTTCTTTATTTCACTATTCAGCAACTTTTTAACTGCACATTGCTCTTGTTTCTTCCAGTTTTTGTTGGATGATAATTTCTATTTACTGGCACCATTTTGAAGCAAATGGAAACATGTATCAACCAAGGAGAGAAGTAAACAAACAGCAGCAGTCGGTATAATGTGTATGTGCCATAACATTAGGGTGCATTGTCACTGTAACTGTCAGATTCTGACTGCTGTTACGCATCATAGACGTCACATACTTTGTATTTTGTAGCACATTTAGTATTATGAATCAGAAAATTAAAAAAATAAAGCGTTACTA